>JAOTRH010268463.1:0-39422 GCA_034768845.1 Heliamphora exappendiculata | reverse complement strand
ATTAAATACCATTAGAAAATTCTAAAATTTGTTTATGATATTCTTCCATGAGACTCGTATATTGTATAAAAATTTTAGGTTAAGAAATTTTGAAATAAATGTTAAATAAAATTTCTAGTTTATCATTATTGCTAAATTATGATTTTAAAGTAAATATTGTATCCTTTATGGATAATTATTGAACTTTATATGTATTTTGTTTCTTTATAAGTATAATTTATTGTGCCAAAAAGAAAAAAAAATTAATGCTTAAGGAATAATTTTAGAAAAGTTTTAAATTTAAAACTAGTATTCTATATATATATATTTTTTAAGTGTCGTGCAACTTGAATTTTGTACTATAAAATTATTTGAGAGTTAATATGTCAAATTTTGTCATTGGAATTCATTTAGGTCATAGCATTAGAATTTATTTAGATCATAGCATTAGATAATGAATTTTCATGCACTTTGTTGATGATTTTAAATTTATACTGTATTGAATGTGCAGGCATCCCTGCAAGATTTATCTTTAATAATTTCTAAGTGGTGAAGATGCAAGTTTTATCTTAAATAATTTCTAAGTGGTCAAGATGAGTAGTTTAATGCTTGAAGCATGTTTTTTTCATTTCTATTTTCGATATGATAATTTCTCTATTAATGCAAAATCTTATATTTTAACTATACTTAGCTTTCAGTAAACATTTTGTTCATGGATATCATTTTTTGAAAATGATTTTAAAAAAATATGATAGTCCTAGTGAAAAGACCATGAATTTGGTGGCTAAGCATGATAAGGCGCTTGGGTGTTAAAAAGGCCTCTAGTGTCACACCCCAAAACTCGGGTTACGCAAACTGCCCATGAACGATCGTTTTGGGATATCACAATTCACCAACATCACCCGAACCCAGACGGGTCAAAGAATGTAAACGAAAGCGAGCTTAAAATCTTTGAAAAACACACCTCCGATGGTTTATTTTATTTAAAAGAGCGGCCCAAGAGGACAAGATCATGGTACCTGAGAGCCAAGCTTTAAAACAAACCAACAAAATATTCAGAACCTTGCCCAGACCACTCGAGTGGTGTGAGATCCTAACCCGTTTTCTTTTATTTGGTTTTTTTTGACGCGTGTTTATTATTTTTGTTATACCATGTTCAGATGTATTTATATGTATGTTCGGGTTTATAGACGCATGCAGAGTTGGTTTTCAGGGCTATTGGGTATTGTGGTGCGAATTTAAAAAAAAAGATATTTTCGTGACCTATAAATATCTCGCGTTAGATATTTTCAAAACTTCTCAGCTATATTTTTTTTTTCTCTGCCTTCTCTCTAACTTCTCGGGAGCTCGGGGCTCAATTTTCGATGATTCAACAGCAGATCCTTAGTCTTCTCGTTGTGGGCTATGCATCCATCTGAATGAAATTTTATTCCGACGAAGTTTAATTTTGCACGTGGATCAAGGCGTCAAGTTTTTGACTCAACGAGGTAAGATCCTATATTTTCATGTCATATAAGGGTGTTATGTGTAACTGTATGTGTTTTCACCCGTTAAAAATGTATGAAAAATCGTATTTTGTTACAAAAGCCAAGTTTTGGTTTAAAATCATTTTTAATCGATTTCGATTGTATGAAAACGGGTTTTGAGTGTTTCTTTCGAGGTTTTATGGTAGTCTTGGGCTAGGGTATGTCTGAGTGTGTTGAAAATGGAGTTTGGAGGCTTCAGTTTGGGGTTAAGATGGTTGAACTCGTAGTTTAGAAACAATTTCTGCCTGGTGTCAGTCGACTGAACTAGGGAGTTCAGTAGACTGGATTGTCGTTTGGGTGCTTTAGGCCACTAGACTGACGATCTAATCGACTGACATGTGTTTTTGAGGAGTTTTTACGAGATTTTAGTAGCTTGTTTGGGTTGACTGGATGGGGTCCAATCGACTAATGTCTAGTGTAGGGGCGTTTTGGTTGTTTTGGTGGCTGTGTTGGGGCATTTTGGTCGGTTGAATTATGGGGTTCATTTGACTAGCCCTTTTTCTCATTTTGGTCGGTCGTGGAGAGCCGCGGTGGTTTGTTTTGTTATCGTCCTCAGGGGTGATGTGGGTTAGATGCAGGTTGTTGATGCACGGTTGTGCACGTGGTGGTTAGTGTGGGAGGTTTGCAGTTGACCTTTGGTTGTATAGCATGGGTGTCATGGCGGGTTATGTGGTACGTGGTGCCGTTATGTGAAACTTAGTGTTTATATGTGGTTATATGTGATCGTGCTGTATCTAGAATTTTGGTTTCATTTATGCATGTGTTGCATAGGATGCACGTGCAGCGCGAGTCGCGTGTGAAGCATGTGATGTGGTTTTTGTTAAACGTAGTGTTTGTACGTGACCTTATGCATTAAAATTCTGATCTAATGCTGCATATGTGTATGGAATGTGATGGACGGATATGTGGTTATGTAAATATTAACTCTGGTTAACGGTGTATTGTTGGGACTGAGGTCCCTCGATGAAAGTCCGAGAAGGTTTATTAGTTGGGGCTGAGGTCCCTTGGTTAAAATTCGAGAAGGTGTATTAGTTGGTGTAATAGTTGGGGCTAAGGTCCCTCGGTGAAAGTTTGAAAATGTGTATTAGTTGGGGCTGTGGTCCTTCGCTAAGGTCCTTTGGTTAAAGTTCGAGAAGGTGTATTAGTTGGAGCTGAGGTCCCTCAATGAAAGTCCGAGTAGGTCCATTAGTTGGGGCTGCGATTCCTCGGTGAAAGCCCGATAAGGTACATAGATTGTATGTGAAGCGTTGTGAGATGCATAAACCAATTTCAAACTATTTTTAAGATTTGTGTGAGTCGTGATATAAAATCGGTCACGTAGGTTGATTCGGGGTTGCTGGAGAGGTGGAAGATTTATAGTCTTCCTTTTTATCCCTTGGATCATGTATGCTTATAAAATCTTTTATTGGTGTTGCAACCGTGTTCTGTTAGCCTTTTTGGCGGATATATTAATGCATGTATGCCTTAATTTGTGAGTAAACATCGAGTTAGGTGTTTTATATGGTTATTTATGGGAGTTTCATGTGATCTGGAGTTTGGGGCATGGTAGAATTGTATCAGAGCTATGGGTTCGAATACCAAAGAGTCGTGGAAAGATGGTGCATCACCATGTGAGGTGGATTATGTTTGCTTGATTGCATGTGTTTAGATGTTTTAATAGAACGAGCATGACAACGTTTTGAATATGTGAATGCTGTGTATATGTGAGCATGGGGGTTGAACCTTAGAATTGATTAGTTTTACCTTTGGGCATTTGGATTAACAAACTTGGGAACCAAATTAGAAACGCATTTAGCTGACATGATTTCTAGCAGGGAATCAATGTAGGTTATTCAAATTGACGCGTCACTCTTGTCGGTTCTCCTCGGTATGTGGAGTTTGTTTAGCATGAGCTTATGTGACTACGTGTTAGCATGCTTATGTGATTAGTTCTTATGTTCATGCGATGTGCTAAATTTTATGTTATATGTTTCTTTCATATAGACGTGATGCCTGCACGAAGAGGGCGAGGCCATGGTCGAGGCCAAAGCCGTGATTTTGGCCAAGGGAATGCCAATCCCTGATGCTGGGGATGCAAATGCTCTCTTCACGGACCGATGAACGCGTCTGAGTTACTGCGTATGCTGGTAGGCTCTATCTAACAGTTGGTTGAGACCGCTAGGGAGAGAGAGAGAGCCCAAGTTGAGGGAAACGGTGGCGATGCGGGAGTTCAAGTGCATGAATCCTCCTACCTTTACTGGGGATCTTGATCCTATATTTTTGACAGAGTGGTTGGAGTTGGTGACTTAGATCCTTGATACGCTGCAAATAGTGGAGGACGATCTGCGGGTTCCTTTTGCTACGTTCTAGTTGAAAGGGGATGCTCACGAGTGGTGAAAATATTCTCAAAATACTTGGAGGGTATGTGGGTAGCTTTCATAGGGATTTTTCTGGAGAAGTACTTTCCAGCTTCATTCAGAGACTTGTATAGGGAGGTGTTCTATGCTCTGACCCAGGGAGCGATGGGCATCATGCAGTACGAAGCCATGTTTACTGGTCTTCCTCAGTTTACATCAGAGTTGGTGAGTACAGACGAGCTTCGATCGATGAGGTTTGAGCGGTGCTTGAAGCCGGCTATCAGGGAATGTGTAGCCGGGATGGGGCTACGTGTTTTTACGAAGCTAGTGGAGGCAGTAGCGAGGATTAAGAGTACTTTGACTGAGATTCGGGTTTCTACGGAGGCTAGGACACCACAGGGTGGGACAGAGGCACAGACAAGTGGGCATTCCAGTAAGAGGCATAAGTCCTCTGGCCTTAATTTTCATCTATTCGGATTGCCACAGCAATTCTCTACACCAACACCATAAGTGGCTTCATTTCGGAGACCAAAGCAAAGGGAGTTGATTTGCTGTCAGTGTAGGCAACCGGGGCATTGTGCGGTGGATTACCCGCAGCTGAGGTAGTCCCAGGGTTTATGGAATTAGTCATAGGGGAGAGCTACATATTTGTTATGGATGTGGCCAGTTAGGACATATTCGTATGAACTACCCTCTAGGAAGTAGTGTACCAGGCAAGGAAAACACACAAGTGAGTTCATCGATACAGGATCAACAGCAGCATCCCGCAGTTTAGACTTCCTGGGTTACAAATGGGGGTACATCTGTTATGTCAGTACGACAATCGACTGTGTCGGACAATGGCGAACAGACCAGGATGACGCAGGGTTGAGCATATGTACTCACAGCTCCTAGTTCCTCTAATGCACCGATTATGCCTAATGATCTTCAGTGAACAGAGGTACTTTCTGAGTACGAAGACTTTAAGCTAGTGTTCTCATCAACACGGGAGAATCATGTTTCTTCTTTTCAACTGTTGTGGGGTTGGTGATAGACTCTGTGGGTGGTGTGCTGTGTTAAGACAGCGGTTGGTGAGGATGTGATGTTGGAGTGAGTTGTAGATCCCGTGCCATTGAGATGGTTTGCCAGTATTTAGGATGCCTGACCTTGTTTGACTATATCCTAGGAATGGTTCGATGGATCATCTCTCATGCTTGTGTCGATTGCGATCGAGAGGGTTGTTTCATTTTGACCTTATGCTGAATTTCAAGGACGAAATTTCTTTTAGGTGGTAAAGTTGTGAGACCCTGATCCATTTTCTTTTTTAGGCATTTTTCAATGCGTGTTTATTATTTTTGTTGTAGCATATTCAGACGTGTTTATATGCACGTTCAGGTTTAAAGATGCATGCGGGGATGGTTCCCAGGGCAGTTGGGCATTGTGGTGCGAATTTTAAAAAAAAAAGAAGATATTTTCGTGGTTTATAAATATCTCGCGTTAGATATTTTCAAAATATATTTTGAAAACTTCTGAGTGAAGTTTTCTCTTGTTCTCTCTGCCTTCCCTCTACCATCTTGAGGGCCCAGGGCTCGATCTTCAATGATCCAATAGTAGATCCTTAGTCTCCTCGAGGTGGGCTACGCATCCATCCAAATAGAATTTCATTTCGGCAAAGTTCGGTTTTGCACGTGAATCGAAACGCCGAGTTTTTAACTCAACAAGGTAGGATCCTAAACTCTCATGTCTTATAAGGGTGCTACGTGTAACTATTTGTGTTTTCACCGGTTAAAAATGCATTAAAAAATGTTTTTTGTTTCAAAAGCCAAGTTTTGGTTTAAAATCGTTTTTGATCGATTTTGACTATATGGAAACGGTTTGAGTGTTTCTTTCGAGGTTTTGTGGTAGTCTTGCGTTAGGGTTTGTCTGAGTGTGTTGAAAATGGAGTTTGGAGGCTTCGGTTTGGGGTTAATATGGTTGAACCTGTAGCTCATAAATGGTTTCCACCTGGTGTCAGTCGACTGAACTGGGGAGTTCAGTTGACTAGATCTTCATTCGGGTGGTTCAGTTGACTGGATTGAGGATCCAGTCGACTGACCTGTGTTTTTGGGGAGTTTTTGCGAGATTTCAGTAGCTTTTTAGGGTCGACTGGATGGAGACTAGTGGACTGATGTCTTATGTAGGGGCGTTTTGGTTGTTTTGGTGGTTGTGTTGGGGCATTTCGGTCGGTTGAATTATGGGGTTCAGTTGACTAGCTCTCCTCCAATAGCGTCTTAGTTGAGAGAATTATGGGGTTCTATTGACTAGACTCATAAAGAGGGGTGTCGGTCGTTTCTCATTTTGGTTGGTTGTGGAGAGCCATGGTGGTTCATTTTGTTATCGTCCTCGGGGGGTGACGTAGGTTAAATGCAATGTGAGGTGCGTGGTTAGATGCGGGTTGTCGATGCACGGTTGTGTACGTGGTGGTCAGTGTGGGAGGTTTAGAGTTGACCTTCGATTGTATGGCATGGGTGTCGTGGCGGGTTATGTGGTACGTGGTGCCGTTATGTGAAACTTAGTGTTTATATGTTGTTAGATGTGATCATATTATTTCTAGAACTCTTGTTTCATTTATGCATGTGTTGCATAAGATACATGTGTAGTGTGACTCATGTGTGAAGTATGTGACGTGATTTTTGTTAAATATAGCGTTGGTACATGATCTTATGCATTAAAACTCTTATCTAATTATGCATATGAGTATGGAATGTGATGGACGGATATGTAGTTCTATGAATGTTAACTCTGGTTAACGGTGTAATAGTTAGGGCTAAGGTGTAACACCCCAGGTTGGACCCATCTTGTAACAACCCGTATAGCGATCCATCCCAAACCCTAGTATCAGTGACGGTTAGCTAACAAGATTTTTGGTCGCTAGAAAGATGAAAACTCTAACTAAATTCGAAAAACCTAAATTGACCCAAAAATCCTTGAGAGACTAGATACTCAAAGGTAAAACCCTAATTTTTGAAGAAGACTCCTAACATCTTGAATTAAGTAAAAAACATGAACTATAATGCTAAAAATAAAAAATTCTTATAATTAGGGTAAAATGACCATTTTGTTCCTAGTACAGCAAAAAATCTTAAAAATCTAAATTTTAACACACGACCACCCTAAATCAGATATTTAAATATAATTAAATAAAAAAAAACAAAATAACATCAAAAAATAACAAAATTCCCCTAGTGGCCGGCCACATTGGAGTTTGTGCTCAAAAAATAACATTTTTCCTATTTAACCTCAAATAATGAGAGAATTGTACAAATCAAGCATTATTATGACTAAAATTTTTTTGTAAAAGTAATACACATACTAATATTATATTATAGACCAACAAAGGTAAACAAATCATTATTAAAATTCTTACACGCTTAAATAAGTCAAAAAGTCATATCTTATCAAAGTAGCTTAAAGTAGCTTAATTGCCTACATCTAAACAATTAATTGTTGTCAATATTTTTATAAATTACAATAATTATTAAAATAAAACTAAAATAATTTATTTTAGTAAGCTAGAAGACCAAAAAAATGCATCAAATCAATTTTTAAAATACTTTCTTGCACAATATTATACCAAAACCTCATTTAATCACTAAAATAATGGAAAATGAAATTTTGCTCGCCCATACAGCCCCCAGCCGACTTGCCACCTGCAAATCTGAATATATATCTCTCAAATAGCCTATTGCCACCCCATGCAACCAACAAGAAATTTTTTTTAAAAAAAAAAACTTATAATGTCATAATTACTTCCATTATATTTTTCCTTATAAAACATGAACTAAGCCCCCTATTCTCTACTTCATTTTTAGCAATAAGGAGAGAGAGGGAGACCATAATTTTGAGTGTTCTTGTGGTTCTTCAAGTGTTGAGAGGAAAAGAAGAAGAAAGAAGAAAGAAAAGAAAGAGGAACCATGGGGGAACTAAGGAGGAGCAATGAGGAGAATTAAAGCCATGTCCCTAGGTCATCCTCCACTCTTAGGTCTTCAAATATGGTAAGAAAAATCTGTAAACTTTTTGTCCAATATCAACCTAAAACTCCTCTCAACTGATCTCTTAAAACACAACCAACAATAAGAACCTAAAATGGGTAAAATGGCGTTATAAGGCTAGAATAGAGACTTCTTATGTGTAGTCTAGTGTTGTATGAGTTTGCATGTACTTGTTTCTGAGTTTTATGAGTTGAATGGGTTCTGAAATTTTGGTATCTATGAATATATGACATGCATGCAAAGAAAATACTTGAAAAATAAACACAACATGAGCTAAGTTATCGAAACCCTAGATAACCTGATTTTTTGGGCATACTAACATTCTACCATGAATTTTAAATCACCATAACTAATTGTAGAACAATTATCTAAATGTGATTTTTATGTTCAGGCCTTGATTTTTAAGTTATCGTTCATACAAAATTGGTTTGAAGTGATTTCGTTTGGTAGAACAGCATATATACCATTTTTACCAAATAGTGTTAGATTTTGACCACTCTAAATTACAGACACAAAAATCCTAAGTTAAAATGTGAACCGAGCATAGGTCAAAACTAAAAACTTGTAGATACCACATTTATCTTGTTTTCCACCAAAAAGGAGCCAAAACTGTGAAGTCTTGATAGGACAAAACCCTTCCCAAAGTTACTATTGTGTTTTAGTGACTGACAGAGCTCCCTGTCACACATTTTTGTAAGACTAAAATCCTAAGTTTTTAATAGTCAAATCCAAAAGTGGAAAACATGAAACTGTACCTAACATATTAAACTATTTATGGATAAAAAATAAGCCCCAAATACCCTCGGATGGACCCTCAAAGGTTTTAATCGTTCTCCATTGAAAACCAATTCTATAAACCCTTTTTAGGCTGACTAAACCCATTTTATAAATTGGCCAAAATGACCAGCCTGTTCCAAAAAACTAGTCCTATAATGAAACATGAAACTTGTAGGGAACACCTTAAACTAAAACTTTCCCAAAAATCAGACCCATACCCCTTGAATTGGTGCCCAAAAACCTTGGCCAACAGAGGCCTAAATTCTGTGCTTTTCTCTGTAAAGTGATGAATGGTTCTCACTTAATTAATATAAATGACTCTTTTACCCTAGGACTTGACCTTAGTATTAAACATGAAAGTTGTAGAAAATATTGTTATCTAATTGGTTTTCAAAAATTAGAAATTAAATCCATGTCTAGGTACTTCAAAATACTATTATAACTTTAAAATTGGCACTTGAACAATTAGATAAATTTGGCTAATTGTTTGAGTAGTGTGTCACCTTATGGAACTTGAATAAATGGACCTTAAAAGATTTATGTGAATGATTGGTATTGAAATTAATAATTTGATGATTAAAAACCATACCGATGGGTTGGATCCATGTCACAAAAATTATAGCTTATGCCTCATATACTTGTACTCTATGCTTTAGTGAGTTGTACCTTATGCTTTAAAGACTTGTATTTTATGCTATGTTGGTTTGTGTGTTATGCCATGTTTAGTTTCATACCATGCTATTGTTAAGTTCTACTTCAAGATACGAGTTGTTGTACCACAAGTATTATTGTATTGCACTTAGGGCACCTTGTGCGTTGCTTCATGTACATTGGTTTTTGGCTATTTCGTACCTTGGTCATATTTATGAGAATTTGGTTTTCGTCACTCCTTGAGTTATGGTTAGATTATAGAAGTGGTGTTGATAATGGGCCATATACGTCTTGTGCCGTATCACGTCTTGAGCTGAACAGCCGCTATACGCCGCTGTGATCGAAAATGCTAACATACGGGAACTTAGTGGTACCATTCGAGTTATTATATTAGATATGTTAACTTTAGGCAATGTACGTCCTGAGCCGTCTTACATCCTGAGCCGTATCACGTCTTGAGTTGAACTACCGCTATACACTGTTGTGATCGGGAATTATGGCGAACGGGTACGTAATGGTGCCATTCAGATTATTATGTTAGGTATGAATAACTTTGGGTCATGTACGTCCTGAGCCGTGTTACATCCTAAGCCATGCCACGTCTTCAGCCGAACACCCGCTATACGAGCCGTGATCGGGAACATTGGTGTATGGGAGCCTAACGTACGAGAACGTAATAGTGTCCCTCAAAATTTGATTGGTTGATTTATAATTAGGTTGGGCAAATGCATTTGCATCGCACTCTTCATTACCTGCATAATTTATTGTTTAATACTTGCCTGTCAACTGTGTTTACATCTTGCATATCTCATTGATTTATAAATACTTTAAGTGTTGTATGAAATACGTTGGTTAAGTATTGTTCACTGTCCTCCTCTTGCTTCAACTACATTTAAATCCCAAATAACCACTCAATTTGTGTCAATTATGACTCCCTTAACTTTGACCATTTGACCTCATCCGATCTATCTTTTGAACCATCTGGGAATCTTTCCTTGAATCTCAATAAAGGATTTGTTCACCTTCCCTAAGTTATTCTAACTCTCAGCCACATATCGTGCAATCTAGTACATTATTCGAAATCCTCGGCTAAACTCTTGACCACTCGTTACCCCTGCTTGCCTCTCCTAAGACCAAGATCGATGAGAAATGACAGTTATTAGAGTTTAGAGCTTTATAGGAAACTTGAACCGTGCACATCCTCATAAGAACTGTCTGACGCATCATTGAGTCGCAAAGCAGATCTCTACCTAGAGTTAAAGCACAGAATGTCTGCCAACGTTCACACTTAACGTATTTTGAATATTAATAACCCCGACTAGAAGAACTGCTAAGTATGAGCTCCTACAACATCTCTAGTAGAGATCTACACAAAGGTTCCTCTCGCCATCACCGATAAATTTTGCATAGGACCCGTAGGAGTGTGGTACATGGAAGTGCAATGAAAATGTTATGGAACTTGGAAGTAACATAGGACTACGCGGTCAAACTCCGATGGTTTTATGCACACCTATTTTGATTGGGCCCTTATGTGTTATGTACCTCGCTCTTTGTAATCGCTTTTTGTACTCGAACTCAAATGATAAGAAATACAAATGAATAAGTCTTAAATTAACTCCATAAGATCCTAAAACCTAAAAATAATTAAGACCTTAAAAAGAAGACTCACAAGCCACAACACCTTCCCTCTTTATTCAGATGCCAGGTAAACAACCTAACCATTAACAGCCAGCAGCTAGACACCAGCATTAATTGTCCTCACATTCGAGATAGGGCATGGTTCTTATCAGAACTCAAAAAGCAATGAGCTTCTACGTTCAAGAGAGGAGCTAAACCGAGAATAGCTAAAGAATGGTTGCGAGATGTCAAGAAATTATTTAACTCCATGGGATTGTAGACCGATGCTGATCAAGTAGCTTTAGCAGCACACCTACTGGAAGGAGAAGCCGACCGCTGGTGGTCTATGATAGACAACAACCAAGATGTGGTAGCTTTGACTTGGAATCAATTTGAAGAATTATTTTTGAAAAAGTACTTTCCAACTCCCTTCCGATAGGGATAAGTCAGAGAATTTTTGAAGCTAAAATAAGGATCTATGTCTATAACCCAGTACATTAATCGCTTCAAAGAGTTGAGCCGATTTGTCGTGACCATCATACCGAACGAAGAATCAAGGGCACAAAAGATCGAGTGGGGCCTACAACCCTCTATCCGAACTAGACTCATCTGCTTACAACTTCTGACTTACACTTAAATAGTACATGTTGCCCTATTGGCAAAAATAGAGTTAGCAGATTCTAAAAGGATTTGGAGTCAGAAAAAAGAGAGTACTAGTCAAGGAGGACCATTAAGGAATAATATGGAAATTATTCTCAAAAGCAGTACCACTCGGCTGACAAACCAAGGCAAGAAAGGGGTCAACCTACGAAGGTAAGGTTATGCTATGAATGCAGCCAGCCTGGGCATAAAAAGTCACAATGTCCACAACTAGGATAGGGGAACTAGGAAAATCAACCGCAGCAATGGAAACAACTGCAACCTCGATCGAAAGGGCACTAACAACATATCCAAGCAGCAAGGCCTTTTGTCGACGATTAAAGGTATGCACATTTTCACAACTCAGGGCTATAGGTAGTTTAGACTTGTTATATCATTATCAGAAAGTGGATGCTTGTTGGATAAGGCTTTTGGCTAACGCGTATCTAGTCAACAACCCCACGACATAGGTATGCAATGTTACATTTGAAAGTTGTTGTAGCAGTCGGTTTAAAGTTCTAACAAGACAAAGAAACCATTATTCAAGGTACTGAGCGTATAAGCCTGACCCTGTGTACACCCTCAATAAAAAATGACTCAAGTAAACAAGGGCCCAAGTTCGAAAAGAAATGATGCAAGTAAACTAACCCCAACCTTTGACACAATAAAGTACGGGATGAAATTTTGTGGACAAAATTTGTTTAAGAGGGGTAGTTTGTAACACCCCGGGTCGGACCCTAATTATAACAACCCAGCTTGTAATGACCTATGTAGTGATCTAGCCTAAACTGTAGTATCAGCAACAGTTAGCTAACGAGATCTTAGGTCGCTAGAAAGATAAAAACCCTAACTCAACCCGAAAACCTTAATTCAACCCAAAAATCCTAAAAAGACCAGATACTCAAAGGTAAAATCCTAATCCTCAGAGAAAACTCCTAACATCCTAAATTATGTAAATAGCATGAAATATGAGATTAAAAATAAAAAATTCTCATAATTAGGGTAAAATGACCATTTTGCCCATAGTAAAGTAAAAAGTCTTAAAAATTTAAATGTTAACACATGGACACCCTAAATAAGATATTTAAATACAATTAAGTAACAAAAGAGAAAATTACATTAAAAATGACAAAAATGCCCCTAGTGACTAGCCACATTAGAGTTTGTGCCAAAAAAGTGACTTTTTGCCTTTTCAAGCTCAAAAAATGAGAAAAAGTTATACAAATTAAGCATTATTATAATTCAAAGTTTTTTGTACAAGTAATATGCATGCTAATATAATATTACAGACCAACAAGAGCAAAAAAAACCATTATTAAAGTTTTTACACACTTAAATAAGTTAAAAAGTTACATCTAGTCAAAGTAACTTAAAGTAGCTTAATTGCCTACATCTAAACAATTAATTATTGTCAACATTTTTATGAACTATAATAATAATAATAACACTAAAATAATTTATTTTAGTAAGCTAGAAGACCAAAAAGATGCATCAAATCAATTTTAAAAATATTTTCTTGCACAATATTGTACCAAAACCTCATTTAAACAGTAAAATAATAGAAAATCATCTTTTGGTCTACCCAAATAGCCCCCAACCGACTTCCCACCCGAAAAATATGAATATATATCTCTTAAATTGCCTATTTTCACCCCATGCCCCAATAAGAAATTTGAAAAATAAAAAAATAACTTATAATGTCATAATTACTTTCATTATATTTTTCTTTATAAAACATGACCTAAGCCCCATATTCTCTACTTCATTTTCGGAAATAAGGAGAGAGATAGACCAGAATTTTGAGTGTTCTTGAGGCTCTTCAAGTGTTGAGAGGAAAAGAAGAAGAAAGAAGGAAGAAAAAAAGGAACCAATGAGGTACTAAGGAGGAGCAAAGAGGAGCATTAAAGCCAAGTCCCTTCGTTATCCTCTACTCTTAGGTCTTCAAATAAGGTAACTAAAACCTCTAAACTTTCTGTCCAATATCAACATAAAACTCTTATCAACTCATCTCTTAAAACACAACCAAGAATAAGAACAAAAAATGGGTAAAAAGGCATTGTAAGGCTAGAATACGGATTATTTATGTGTAATCTAGTATTGTATGAGTTTGCATGTGCTTATTTTTGCGTTTTATGATTTGAATAGGTTTTGAAATTTTGGTATGTTTGAATATATGACATGCATGCAAAGAAAATACATTAAAAATAAACATAACATATGCTAAGTTATTGAAACCCCAGATAGCCTAATTTTTTGGGCATACCAATATTCTGTCACGAACTTTAAATCACCATAACTAATTGTAGAGAAATGATCTAAATGTGATTTTTATGTCCCAACCTAGATTTTAAGTCCTCATTCATACAAAATTGGTTTGAAGTAATTTCGTTGGGTATAACTCAAGATATACCTTTTTTACAAAAGAGTGTTAGATTTTGACCACTCTGAGTGGTAGACACCCAAACACTAAGTTAAAATAGAACCCAACTTAGGTCAAAACATAAAACTTGTCGAAAACACATGTATCTTGCTGTCCACCAAAAATGAGCCAAATATATGAAGTATTGATATGACAAAACCCTTCCCAAAATCACTATTGTATTTTAGTGACTGACAGAGCTCCCTGTCACACAGTTTTGTGAGACCAAAATCCAAAGTTTTTAATAGCCAAATCCAAAAGTGGTAAACATAAAAAGTGTAGCTAACCTATTAAACTAAATACTGAGAATAAATCATCCCAAAGGACCCTCAGATGGTTCCCCAAAGGTTTTGAACATTCTATATTTTGTAGACCTTTTTTAGGATGACTTAACTGACTTTATAAATTGGCCAAAATCACCAACTTGTTCCAAACAACTAGCCTTAGAAAAAAATATAAAACTTGTAGGGAACACCTTAAACTAAAACCTCCCCCAGAATCATACCAAAACCCCTTGAATTGATGCCCCAAAACCGTGGCCAACAGAGGCTTAAATTTTTCACTTTTCTCTGTAAAGTGCTGAATGGTTCTCACTTAATTAATATAAATGACCCTTTTACCCTAGGATTTGACCTTAGTGTTAAATATAAAAGTTATAAAAAATATTTTTATCGAATTAGTGTTCAAAAATTAGAACTTAAATCCATGTGTACGTACTTAAAAATACAATTATAACTTTAAAATTAGTATTTGAACAATTAGATAAATTTGGTTAAGCGTTTGAGTAGTGTGCCACCTTATGGAACTTGAATATATGGACTTTAGAAGATTTATGTGAATGATTAATATATAAAATTAACAATTTGATGATTAGAAACCATACCGATAGGTTGGATCTATGCCACATAAATTATAGCTTATGCCTCGTATACTTGTACTCTATGCTTTAGTGAGTTGTACCTTATGATTTAAAGACATGTACTTTATGCAATGTTGGTTTACGCGTTATGACATGTTTAGTTTCATACTATACTATTGTTAAGTTCTACTTCAAGATACGAGTTGTTGTACCATAAGCATCATTGCATTGCACTTATGACATCTTGTGGGTTGCATTCTGTACATTAGTTTTTTGCTATTTCGTACATTGGTCTTATTTATGGGAATTTGGTTTCTGTCGCTCCTTAAGTTATGGTTAGAATATAGAAGTGGTGTTGACAATAGGCCATATATGTTTTGAGCCGTGTTACGTCTTGAGCCGAACAGCCGTTATACGTCGCTGTGATTCGGAATGCTGGCGTACGGGAACCTAGCGTATAGGAACGTAGTGGTACCATTAGAGTTATTATATTGGATATGTTGACTTTGGGCCATGAATGTTCTGAGCCGTATCACGTCATGAGCCAAACAGCCACTATACGTCGCTGACGAATGGGAACTTAACGTTCGGGAACGTAATGGTGTCATTCGAATTATTATGTTGGGTATGAATGACTTTGGGCCATGTACGTTCTGAGTAGTGCCATGTCTTCAGCCAAGCGCCTGCTATACGCGTTGTGATCGAGAACATTGGTGTATGGGAGCCTAACGTACGAGAACGTAATGGTGTTACTCAAAATTTGATTGGTTGACTTATAATTGGGGTGGGCAAAAGCATTTGCATCGCACTCTTCGTTACCTGCATAATTTGTTGTTTAATACTTACTTGTCAACTGTGTTTACATCTTTCCTATCTCATTGATTTATAAATGCTTTAAGTGTTGTATGAAATGTGTTGTGGTGAGTTTATGTCATGAGATTGGTTAGAGAGTTTAGAGAGTTTTTTTTAGACTTTGGCCCATGGCATTCATGTCACAGATGAGGAGAATGAGTTCTTGGAGGAAGTTGCCCTAAAAAAAGAAGACAAAATCGAAGAACAGAGTGAATTGAGTTTTTACCTTTTGTTCTTTTTGTCCAGTTTCCATAGGCGTATTGTATTTTTTGTTAAATTTTTTGGTAAAATTGTAATCGCTATGTACTTATGAACAATTCAGAACTCTTAATGATGTAATATTTATGATATCTAAATATGAATGAATCATTAGAATATTCCCCTTATCTATACTTATGTATGTCCTGATGTGCCCAGAGGACAGGGCGTCACACGAGGTCCCTCGGTGAAAGTCCGAGAAGGTGTATTAGTTGAGGTTGAGGTCCCTCGATGAAAGTCCAAGAAGGTGCATTAGTTGGGGCTGCGGTCTCTCAGTGAAGCCCGAGAAGGTACATGGATTGCACGTGAAGCATTATGGTATGGATAAACCAATTTCATACTATTTTTAAGACTCGTGTGAGTCGTAATATAAAACTGTTTTCAAACCTTTTTTGAAGCTCCTGTGAGTCAAAAATGATTCTTATCCTTGCATCTCGTTTGTTTGTGAAAACTGTTTTAAGGCTTGAAAGAGCAGTAAAGGTTGCACATTGTTTCTTAGCATGTTTAGCTTATATTTCATGCTTGTCTAGTTTCTCCTAAGTTTTGGCTTATGGTGTGGGATTTGAAAGATTTTTCAGGTACCGATTACGCAGGTTGATTCGAGGTTGCTAGAGAGGTGGAAGATCTGTAGTCTTCCTTTTTGTCCCTTAGATCATGTATGCTTATAACATATTTTATCGGTGTTAGAACCGTGTTCTGTAAGCCTTTTTGGCAGATATATTAATGCATGTATGCCTTAATTTGTGAGTAAACATCGGGTTGGGTGTTTTATATGGTTGTTGATGGGTGTTTCACGTAACCCGGAGTTTGGGATGTGATAAGCAGTCCTTGCAAGGACACTGGTTTGTCTCTTGAACACAACAAAAATAAAATATTTTTCGTGACAAGCGGTCCGTCGAGCAGTCTGGCTCCGGACCCTTTTTTAAAACACCCCCCTTGAAAGCCCAACACTTAAACCTTTTTCCCACATTTTGAAAGATTTCAAGGCACACTAGTGCTAACCAAAACAAGCTTAAAACAACGTTTAAAATCCTCCATCGACGCACAAGAGTTGATATAAAGCAGAAGATCACCGAACACGATTTTAGTAAAACGTTGAAATAAACGATAATGGAAAATAACAACCAACCCAAAGCTATTCTCATGGGCCTTTCAACATACATGCATTGAAATAAATGCCCCAAGGCTTACAAAACGTGCTTTCAAGATCAAAGCAATCAACATCCTTACATGATCTAATAACAAAACCGATAATAAACTACCGAACAACAAAACTACTATAAATAAACAAAGTGCTTTATCTTCCGCTACCCCAGCTCTACAAGACCAACCCACGTGATCCAAACCACCTCAAAAAGATTTTCAAAATTTCACAACGTGAGCCAAAGATCAATAGGAACAAACTATAATGAAGTAAAAGTAGGATATACAATCACGCAGTATAGAAACAACTCGACTTCACATGCCTTAAAACGTTTTTTTTCATCCTCAAACCACACATTTTCCTTTAACCCAAATAACATCCAATAGTTTAAGAAAACATAAACAAAACGTTATTTTCAACTCGGTTCGCACAACCAACAATGATTCCTATGTACCGACTTTATCACACCAGGGACAAATGTAACAACTATAGACTCTCGACCATTAGCCTAGGTCTAGGGCATCTAATTGGCCGTTAAGTAATGACAAGTTCTATATGGAGCAATAACAAAAAATGCCTCCCACTAGGGCAACTAATTCATTTACGAGGATTAACTCAAATGAGCAAAGCACCTACATGCGCAAAATTTGTAGACTTTCATCGAGGAGCATTGTCAGCTCAAGTACACACATATTGCTATGACACATCTATGGAAACATAAAAAAATACGTAGGTCAACTACAACAAAACGTGCAATGGCATTCCATCATATCTTCCATTTAACCATGGAGACCAACTACCATTTTCAAAATGTTTCCACTATTCCAACCGAACAGTTTGAAAATCACGGCTTAACCCCAAGGGTTAGTCCCAAATCCACCAAAACTAGGTTTTCACAACTTTTATATAAATTTCTCTATTTTTAAAACTCATATTTTCGAAAACTAAGGACACACACACGTCCACCAACTTTGTAGTAAACCAAAAAAAACACAAAACATGCTTTTTGTCAAACTAAACACGGTTTACACACAAAATTCAACATTTATAGCATTTTTAAAATGGTAAAAGTGCATATAATTATATATAGCACCCTTTTAAAGTAAGGTAGTCTAGAATCCTACCTCAGTGAGGTAAAAACTTGACACTTTGCACTTTAGAGAGAAACAAAGTCGTTAAAATGGGAATTCGTTCAAATGAACACAAAGCCCACGGTGAGGATAATAAGAATTGACTATTGAAACGTCAAAAACTGAGCTCGAATCACACTCAAATCTAGAGAGAAGGTAGAGGATCTAATTTTTCTTAAGAGAGAAGAAAAAGGGTAGCTTGTTCAACAAGCTTGGTTCAAAAACCAAAGAAATGAGGTATTATATATACAACTTACGTAGACAGACCGATTGAGTGGTCTTACCCAGAAAGTTCACTGACTTTCTGTTGCAACACCCGTCAAGACTGGGATTAAAATCCACATGCATAACTAGGACAACCTATGCATAAAACACATAGAAACATGCTTCTATTCAACGATTAAAACACTAGCCAACATGTTATGGATATACATTACAAAATTAAAACGAACCAGGTCTGACAACCCTTCCCCTTAAAGGAATTTTGCCCCCAAAATTTGCTATGAGGTCAAGAAGAAAACTACTCTAGGTATTTAACACGGACTTCGGATTCAAGCTCTCACGTAGCTTCCTATACTCCATGATAAATCCACAGAACCTTGACATATGCAATGGTCTTCCCTCTCAACACTTGATCCTTCGTGTCCATAGTCTTCACCAATCGTTCCTCAAAAGAGACATCCTCATCCATTCGCAACTCAGCCCAATCCAAGAAATGTGTTAGGTCATGCTCATATTTTCGAAGCATGAAAACATGAAACAAGTTGTGCATAAAAGACAACCGAGGAGGTAAAGCCAGATGGTATGCCACCTCCTCAATCCTTACTAGGATTTCAAATTACTCAATAAAACACGGCGACAACTTCCCGCGGTGGCCAAACCTCATCAAACCTCAGTGTGGCAAAATCTTCAAGAGCACGTGGTCCCCCGCCCCAAACTCCAAAGGCCTCCTCCTTTGATCGGTGTAATTCTTTTAACGACTTTGGTCCGTCATCAAACGTTGGCGAATCATAGCAATTTTTTTCATCATTTTTCGCACCAAGTCGGGTCCTAAAACTACCGTCTCTCCCACATTTGTCTAACACACCGGTGACCTACACGGTTTCCATACAAGGCCTCAAAGGGTGCCATCCCAATGCTAGACTAATAACTGTTGTTATAGGTAGACTCTACTAACAGTAAATGATCTTCTCAAGAACCCTAAAAATTGAGCACACAAGCTCGTAGCATGTCCTCCAAAATCTGTATAGTCTGCTCAGACTGGCCGTCTGCCAGAGGATGAATAGCAATGCTGAAAAGTAAGCTTGTCCCTATAGCTATCTAAAGACTATGCCAAAAGCGTAATATAAAACGTGGATCTTGGTCAAAAATAACAAATACAGGCATTCCGTGTAACTGAACAATCTCGCTGACATATAACCTACTCAACTTCTCCACGGAGTCCTTTATCCGAATGGGAAGAAAATGTGCGGACTTCGTCAATCTGTCAACCACAACCCAAATAGCGTCATATCCCCTAAGCAATATAGGAAGTTCTGATACAACATCAATTGTGATGCTTTCCCACTTCCATTCTAACACTAGCAACGACTGTAACAATCCTACAGGTCTCTGATGCTCTGCCTATACTTGCTGACAAGTAAGGTACCATGAAAAAAACTGAACCACATCTTTCTTCATTCCCTTCCACTAGAATTGACGGCACATATCATGATACATCTTGGTGCCTCCCGGGTGTACTACAAGACGAGAATGGTGAAAATCACGTAGAATATTGGCACGACACGACTCTAGCAATCTCAAACTCTAATTCGGGCTCATAACTCATCCCGTGGTGTCTTTCCCATTAACAATACGATCCCGTAACATCTAAGCTTCCATATCTATCTACTGAGCCTCCAGCACATGAGTAACTAACATAGGTCATGAAACCACTAAAAACAAGGTCGAACCCTTCTCAGTTTTCCTAAGACATAGATCAAACTCACCAACTTTTCCAAGCATGTCCCATTCTCATATGGCAATAGAAGCTAACGAACCATGAGATCTCCTGCTAAGAGTATTGGCCACAACATTGGCCTTCCTTGGGTGATACTGGAGGTCAAAATTGTAATATTTCATAAACTCCATCCACCATCGTTGGCATAGATTCATGTCCTTATGTGAAAACAAGTACTTCAAGCTCTTGCGATATGAGAAAACCTCAAAATGTTCACCGTATAGATAATGTCGCCATGCTTTCAAGGCAAAGACCATGGCTGCAAACTATAAGTTATGTGTCGAATAATTCTGTTCATGAGTCTTCAACTGCTTAAATCCGTAAAGTTCCTAAAATGCCAACTCATATGACTCACTCCAATCAAACTTGACTCATTTTCGCATAAGGTGAGTCATTGACGCGGCAAGTTGAGAAAAATCCTTCACAAATCGTCGGTAATAGCTTGCCAAACCAAAAAAGCTATGAATCTCAAACAAACTTTTCAGACGTTCCCAACTCATCACTGCATTGGTCTTTGAAGAATCTATAGATACTCCATCCCTTGACACTACATGTCCAAGAAACTTTATCTCAGGCATCCAAAATTCACACTTCTCAAACTTCGTATATAGTCATTGCTCCCTTAAAACCTGTAGAGTAATACGTAGATGTTCCTCATACATCTCCCTTGATGGTGAGTAGATAAGAATATCGTCCAAAAATACAACCACAACCACAAAACTATCAAGATACGAGTGGAATATGCGGTTCATTAAGTCTATGGACGTCGTAAGAGTGTTTGTGTGACGCCCCGTCCTCCGGGCACGTCTAGACATACATACATATAAATAAAGGAATATTCTAGACATTCATTCATATTTACATACGTTAGTTATTACATCATAAAGGAGTCCTGAACCTTTCAAAATTACATAACTATTACTGTTTCATCAAGAAATTTTAAAAATTACACTAAGAACGAGAAATTTGAATATAAGAACAAAAACATAGGTTTTGACTCCTCAGAATACATCAGCGAAATCCGCGTGCTCTTGGAACTCACCCTGTTCTTTAAACTTTTCTTCTCTCTCTGGGATGACTTCTTCTAAGAATTTCTCTTCACCTGTGGCACGAATGCCATGGGCTAAGGCCCAAAAGCAAAATACTTTAACCTTCTAACTAATCTCACGACACAAAATTCACCGCAACACATATCATATAACACCTGGTACAGTTTATGGTCAAGGAGACAAATAAATTTATGATAAGATAATAGATAAGTCAATAAACATGTGCATATGAGATGCCATGTATAAAATGCAGATGTCCAACCAAACATGCACCAAAATTATAATAGAAATTCCATAACGGGAACCACTAGAGTAGACTTGATGGGAATTTGATCACCAAATCTATTCTCGCCTCATTGCGAAAGGTAAACGCTCACCTTGGCTACATGCCTTATCCGTTTTACTCAATGGCAACAGCGTAGTGATGGGCTAACCAATTTTATCCATCCTTATCCGGGCCAACCGATCCCACATTAAGATTCAGGATGCTCGTTTGGCGTCAACCCAAAGTCTAAGAGGTAATCAAAAAAATTCAAGAGACAATTCTTATTATAAAAAGTACCAAGATGAGGGATTTAGGATCGCCATAATTGAGCTCTCTTCAAAATTACCACCGCAGTAGGATTAGGTTCGTCCAATTAGGCTCTCTCTAAATTTACCCTTCGAAACATTGTGAAAATGGGGTTTAGGTCCGCCATAATTGAGCTCTCTCCAAAATTACCACCACAGTGGGATTAAGTCTGCCAAATTAGGCTCTCTCTGAATTTACCCAATTTTCCTGTATCATAACTCAAGGAGCGACGGAATCAAAGAGACATCAAAATCATAATGCTAGTGACGAACCCATGGTGCCTGATAGTATCATGATAAACCATTTCAAACAATGAGGACGTACCCAGGGTGTATAAGAGAAATATATCCCAAAATATTTACGAAAATGGCAACCAGGGACGCCGTAAATTTAGAACCAAGAACAATAATCTCAATATAGCCCATCCCAACAACGGTTTGCATAGATGGACTCCAATATGTCAGGATGCAAGTGACAATGCTCACAATGTGTACCATCGATCTCAAATGCAACAAGTTATAGCATGGAATCAACTAGCATTGCAAGGTTAATGGTACAATTCGCAAAGTATAAGGTACAAGTATGTGAAGCACAAGTTACAATTTGCAATATATAATTCAAACATGATAGCATGAGTTCTAAATCATCAAATGTTCACTTAAAACACTAATCAACTAATACAAATCAATCATCATATAAAACTCAGGTCTCATGGCAAAGGGTACTCAATTCACACTTAGCGACTTTTAAGACCAAAAATCAAGTATTAAATTAAAAGTGCTGACAAGGTTTTGGGGTATCTAGACGTGGAATCAAGTTATGATTTTTATACACCATTTAGATAAAAATAATTTCTACAACTCTCATGTTTAATACCTAGGCCAAACCCTAAGGCAAAAGGGTCACCAAATCATCCTAAGCAAAAACGGTTCAGAACTTTTCTCAAGATTTCACCAACAACATGATTCAGTTGGTCTCGGCTTTGGGGTATCATATCAAGTCCAAATGAGCCCATTTATTAGTATGTTCTAGTTCAACAAGTCCCCTACAAATTTTAGGTTTAGAGCTAAGGGTACGTGTATGAAACAAGTTAGACTTTGTGGCTATTTTAGAAAATAGGCTCTGTCAGCCGCTAAAACTCAGCAGAGCTGATTTTTGATAGAGTATTTGAAATGGTTTTGGGGTATCATCCCAAGACTTTAAGGTCTAATTTTTGGACAGAGAGTACTTCAATATGTTAGGTACAATATTCATGTAGACCACTTGTGGAAAAGCTTACTAAAAATAGGAGTTTTGGGCTATATACAAATATGTAACAGAAGTTTTCCTTGAGGGATGAAACTCAACAGAGACTTTTAAAGGCGTTTTGACCTATCAAATCTCAATATTTTGTGCTTAGTTTTGGTGAATAGATAGACATACATTTTATCTATAACTTTCATGTTTTGATAAAAGTTTGGATCGAATTTGAAATTACAGTTTCCAAGTCGGTAGTGTTGACTGGTCAAAAAATGATACAGTTCGGTAAAATTGTAATATCTCGACTTTTACTTATGAAAATGAGTTGAAAACAACTTTGGATGAAAGACAACATAAAAATATAAATTTGGACATAAAGAATATGCATAGATCAATTTTCTACATTGAGTTATGGTGTTCCAAAGTTCAGGGAAGAAACATCTATGCTCTCAAAAATCAAGTCTCTTAGGGTCCAAGTCTTTTACTTATGTCATGTCAAGTTTTTGTTCCATTTCTTTGTATACTTATGTTTTATACATTAATATTAAGGCTCCATCACACTTAGAAGTTATGAGACTCAAAGATAACAACATACAATAACATCTCATATCACCCATAAACATAATAGCCCATATTTTGTTACTACGATGCCTTTTCGGTTCGATTTCGGTTCTCGATTATTAGAGTGTTTAAAGGGATGTGTTGGGGGATATTTTGAGAGATATTACACAAAAGGTTTAGCAATTTTACTTACTTGTTTAGAGGCTTAAGGGATGATAGGATGAAAGGACTTAGCTTTAGAAAAACTAATCTCCTTGTTTCCTTCCTTTTTCTTCATTTTTCTCCCTCAAGCTCACCTTAACACTCGAAAGTAAAGAGGTCTGGTTCCTCTCCCTCACTTGTAAGAAAATATGAAGAGAAGAAGAGGGTGTTTGGCTTGGTTTAAATAGGCAAGGTTAGGGGAGAAGAAGGGGACATAAGGTACCAAAAAAAAGACTTTTTCTTCATTTTAATTAATGAGATGTGAGATGATTTGAATTTATTCAAATTTTGTGGGCTAAAATTCAGACATGGGGAAGATAAATATAGCTAGGGGATGTTTAGGGAAAAAAAAACTTGACCCCACATCAATCAAGGGATTTTACATTGGTTTGCGTGCCCTTTTGTGCAAGAAAAATACATTAAAAGTTAATTTGATGTATCATTTTGGTAGCTTTTCCTACTAAGACCTATTATTTTACTATGTTTATGATAAATATAGTATTCTCATGTATTATCATAGTTTCCATAACAATTGATTAAATAGATACAGTCTTTTAAGTCAAATTAAGCTATTTTAGCAATATGTGACTTTTTAACTTATTTTGTTGTGTATGAACTTTAATAATGATTTGTTTGCTTTTTTTTACCTATAACACTATATTATTATGTATATTACTTGTTCAGGAAGTATTTGATCATCATAATACTTAATTTAATACCTTTCTCTTCATTTTAAGCTAAAAAGAAAGCAAAAAGTCACTTTTTGACACTCTTCTCAAGGTGGTCTGCCACTAGTGGGCATTTTTGTCATTTTTATTTTATTTTGTCTTTTGCTACTTAATTCAACTTAAATATTGGGTTTGGGGTATCCATGTGTAAAAATTTAAATTTTTAAGACTTTTTATTGTACTAGGGGCAAAATGGTCATTTTATCCTATTTATGAATATTTTTAATTTTTAATTCATTATTTCATTATATTTACTTCATTTAGAATTTTAGGAGACTCTCCAGGTGCTAAGGTTTTCTTGTTTGAGTTTTTGACCTTTTTAGGATTTTTCAGTCGAACTTAGGGTTTTTTATTCGAGTTAGGGTTATGAACTTCTTCTGTGTTCTATGGTCTCGTGGACTATCCGTCACTAACACTAGGATCCGAGCAGGGTCTTTATATGGATCGTTATTAACTGGGTTATCACAACTAGGGTCTGTACCGGGTCGTTACAGTTTGTTAAATCGACCGGCATAACAAAAAGCTCATAGTTACCATAATGAGCTCGGAAGGTGGTCTTTGTTATATTCTCCTCCCGGATCCTTAACTGGTGATATCCCGATCTTAAATCAATCTTTGAAAAGCAGCATGAACCCTTTAATTGATCAAATAAGTCATCAATCCTCGACATAAGATACTTATTTTTCACTGTTACTTGATTTAGCTTTCGATAGTCAATATACAATCTCAAGGACCAATCCTTCTTCTTAGTGAACAAAGTTGGAGCTCCCCACGGCGATGTATTTGGGCATACAAACCCTTTATTAAGCAACTCTTGATGTTGTACTTTAAGTTCTCACAACTCTGCTGGTGCAAAATGATAAGATAACATCAAAATAAGAACAGCTTCCGGGACAAGATCGATAGAAAACTCTACCTCATGACTCAGTGGCAACTCAAAAAGATCGTAAGGAATGACATCTAGATAGTCGCAAACCACAAGGGGAGACCCCTTTCGGACTCCAACAACCTCATCTAACATGAGAGCAAAACAGAGAAAACTAAGGTTTCCTCAGTTTCGCACAACATCGGGCATGGACATCGAATCATCGTCTCGATTACCTACGAAACAAAAACAATCACCCTCAGGTCAACAGACCGATACCTTCCGTCGATCACAATCGATAAAGACACGATAGGTGGTCAGTCAATCCATTCTTAGGATGACATCAAGCGTAGTTATGCCGAGAATGATTAAATCAAACTCTAAATAACGACCAACAACCTCTAACTCACAAGATCTACAAACCCACCCTAACACCACATTCCCACCGTTGGAAGCAAACTGTCAAGATCATTGATTTGTAAACGATTTTTCAAAAAATAAAAATTGGACAGGCAATCACCGAAACAGGCTCCAAATAAATTTTTTTTTATGTCGAACGATCAAAAATAAAACCCATGCCACCACAGTTAATTCAGATGAATACTTTTTGGTCGATTCTCCAACTACGAACTTTGATTTCTTGAGTTGTAGCTCCAGTCAGCCCTTCTATTGTATTTCTGATGTGATTTTCAAACGTAGTGTGGACTACGATGTTTCGAGAACTGACACCAGCATAACCTGGACAGCCTTAGTCTTGAAAGAGAATTTATGAATTTAGTTCAGCCTGCACGCATATTTATAGGGCTACAGTAGGGACCTATAGAGTAATTATGACATAGACTTCTAGTTTTATCCAGATATCCATCCATCTTTTTTCGTAAATATACAAGCCTCTCAGCAGTTTTTATAATTTTGAAAACCTTATAACGATTTTTGTAATTTTCATAAAATACTAAAATACAGTTCATACTACTCAAGAATTGTAACTGCACTCTTAGCCATAATCTCAAGAACAATTTGTATTGATATCCTATTATTAAATGCTTACTCATCTTCCCACGTTAAGATTCTCGATACTTGCTAATTAAATTTAATTATTAATAATTTAATTTAATCGGGATCTTTAAAATTCTTTAAGTCCTTCCGTTTAACTTATTTGACTGCTGGATAATCAAATTCACTTGCAGAGTTTGACTTGGTCAAAACTTATAAGTTTTCTAAATGGGGTATCGTCAATCCTGAACAATAGAGATGTGGATTCCGTCAATAATTAATATTCACCATATATCTAATACTGCTATCCAACTCATCGGGACTACAGACCCATAAAAGATCGCACCATCTAATGAATCAAACCAACAAATATCAAATATATGCAAATAATAATTATTTCAGAATTAAGAGTATAAGCACTCATAATAATATTGGGTGCAAATTAATTTATATAGTTAGTATAAAATTAATTACCCTAATGTGATTGTGTTCAGTACATACAAAGTGTACTAGTATAGCGAGTTGGAACAATAGATGACGCTATTATCTATAAACTATAACCAAGACAGGTCTACTAAACTATGTGCTACAATCGTATCAATAGTTTTTCTAATTCCATCTAAATTATAAACAAGAACATATATTCTGCAAGAACCGATAATCCGATCTTTCGTGTGCAAATCGTACTCTATACACCAGATTAAATACTGTACAGAATAAAGAATATCCATGCATAACAATAAAGGCATAATATTGAATACATTGCTCATTAAGATTCTATTAAAATAAAAAAATAATTTTATTAAAATAAAATTAAATACTAAAATTAAAAATAAATCCATGATTTTTAGTATATAACCCTAACAATCTTCACCTATACTCAAAACTATGCTACCATACATTTGATTTCTATGCCCTCTACATGACTACTAAAAATCTTAGTCGGTAAGCTATTTGTAAAAGAATCGACAAGGTTGTCTCCTGATGCAATCTTGATCGCAACAATATCACCTCTTTGTATAATTTTTCGTATCAGGTGATACTTACCCTCAATGTGCTTTTTTTTCTTGTGGACTCTTGGCTCATTTGAGTTTGCAACCTCTCCGCTATTGTCACAATAAAGTATAATAGTCAACAAAACAAAAGGCACCACATCTAGATCCAATAGGAAGTTTTTGAGCCGAATGACTGCATTGGCTGCTTCAGAAGCTACCATGTACTCAACCTCCATGGTGGAATTAGCATTAGAGAACTACTTGATACTCCTCGAACTGATAGCTCTACCTCCTAAAGTAAACACATATCCTGAGGTAGACTTACGGGAATATTTGTCTGACTGAAAATTTGAGTCTGTGTACCCTAAAAGTATTAGACTGTATGTCTGGTAAACTAACATATAATCCTTAGTCCTTTTTAGGTACTTGATTGTATTTTTACTACAGTCCAATGCTCCTGCCCTAGGTTAGACTGATATGTGCTAACCTTGCCAACGGCAAAACAGATGCTGAGTCTAGTGCAACCATAACATACATTAGGCTTCTTACTGTCAAAACATAAGGAACTGCCTTTATCTTCTCTATCTCATCAAGTGTCTTAGTACACTAATTCTTAGATAGAGTGATTATATACCTGAAAGGAAGAAACTCTTTATTGGAATTCTACATGCTAAAATGAGCAATGATATCATTGATATACTTTGCTTGTGATAAGCTCAATATCCTTTGTTTTCGATATCGCAAAAGCTTGATCTCGAGGATGTTACTGGCTTCTTCCAAATTCTTCATATCGAATTACCCAAATAACTATACTTTTACCAAAGATAACACCCCTACGTCATTTTCAAAGAGTAAGATATCATCTACATAAAATAATAGAAATACTATCACGCTTCTATCACGCTTCTTGTACACACAGGACTCATATGGACTCTGATCAAAATCATAAGACTTTATGGCATGATCAAATCAAGTATTCTAAGACCTTGATGCCTGTTTAAATCTATAAATAGATCTCTTAAGCTTGCACAACATGTGTTCCTGGCCTTTTGCTATGAAACCGTCTGGTTGTACCATATAAATACACTTATCAAGACTTTCGTTAAGAAAAGCTATCTTGACGTCCATTTGCTAAATTTCGTAATCAAAATGAGCTACAATGGATAAGAGAATCTGGATAGACTTAAGCATGGCTATCGACGAAAAGATTTCTTCATAATCGATCCCTTATTTATGAATGAACCCTTTTGCAATATGTATAGCTTTAAAGGTTTCAACCTTCCTATCTGCTCATCTCTTCCTCTTATAGATTCACTTGCATCTAATGGGTTTTATCTCTTTGGTTTGTTCTACAAGTTTTCAGATCTGATTAGAATACATAGATTCTATCTCTGAATTCATAGCCTTTTACCAAAGATCTGCATCTTTATTCTGAAGTGCTTCATTGTAGTTACAATGTTTGGTATCCTGTTCTACCAGGATCCAGCCAAAAGACTCTCCCAGGAATATATACCCATCAGGTTGATGAACAATTTTTCTACTACAATGCGGCACTACTTGCGTCTATGTACTAGCAGTACCACGTTATGCAAAATCTGAACCCAATGCACCATTACCCACATGCTCGTCTAGCATGTTAATGGTAGCACCATGTTCAAGATTTACACAAGTCCCGATAATCCTCCTACTACTAAGAGGCAGTAGAATATCAGTAACTTGTGGTTACTCTTCTATTCTACTGGTATTTTCTCTCATTTTTTCCAAAATAATTTTACTTGTAGGTCTGTGGTCCATAATATAATCCTCTTCTAACAATTGGGCATTGGTGCTAACAATAACCTTTTAATCCTTATGATTATAAAATAGACCACCCTTCGTTCCCTTGGGATACCCCACAAAAAATAGACTTCAGTCCTCAGTTCCAACTTACCCACATTCCCTTTCAGCATATGTGTTGGACACCCTAAATCCAAATATGTCTCATACTAGGCTCATGCTCGGTCCATAATTATGTTGAAGTAAAAGGTTATAACTTCAAAGGTACCAATTTCAGAATATAAGTCGTTGTCTCTAATGCAAGTCCCCAAACCGAATTAGGTAATCCAGATTAACTCATCATAAACCTTACCATCTCCATAAGAGTTCTAATTTTTTATACCATTTTGCTGCGGAGTGCCCGGTGCAGTCAACTGGGATATAATCCCTTCTGATGGCAGGTAGTCCCTAAACTCTCCAAAAAAGTACTCTCCACCACGATCGGATCGTAGTGATTTGATACTTTTACCCAGACACTTATCTGCACCCGCCTTGAATTTTTTAAGTTTTTCAACGTATTCAAACTTACGGTGCATCAAGTATATGTATCCATACCATGAGTAGTCATCAATGAAATTGACGAAGTACTCAAAGCCACCTCTAGCCCAGATTGTCATAGGACCACACATATCAAAGTGAGCCATTTCTAAGGGTTCTTTAACTTTATAGCCTTTGGTCGAAAAGCGCCTCCTGGTCATCTTACCCTCTAAGAAGGATTCACATATTTGAGGTGCCACCACTTCTAATGAACTCAAATATCCATCTTCTACCAGTCTATTTATTCTTTTTAGACTAATATAACCTAAGCGTAAGTACCAAAGAAACATTCAGTTCATTAAAGAAAAAAACTTTATCTTATATGATAAATTAGATGTGTTATTCAATTCAGTCAGTTGTAGTGTAGGAGAGATTAGAGTAATAACATAAAGATTATCCACCAATGTACCAGAATAGATAACCCGTTTATTATCCTTAATAACTATAGAGTTAATAAAATAATCCAAATATCTGTCTTTAACCAATCTAGAAATAAAAACTAGGTTTTTTCTAACAAAAGGTACATAAAGACAATATCTCAATATTAAAACTTGTTCTGTAATAAAACTGAGAGTAACATCTCGCACTGTAACTGTTGTCACCTTTGTATTATTGTCCACATTCGGGTAAATCTTCTGATCACTAAATTGTTGAGTTTTCTAGAACTCTTGTAATGAATTGCAGACATGATTAGTGGCTTTCGTATCTACACATCAGGTACCGGTAGATAACATCGCTAAACATGTTTCGACAACTAGTGAACAAAAATTACTGTTTGTTCAGCTTGCTGAGATAAAATGAACATTGCTTTTTTCCAGTGTCGTGTCTTGTTGTAGTGAAAATATCTGTCTTTCGACTTTTTTACAGCAGTCCGTGGCCCACTAACTACCTTGAAAATTGTGCCACCCTATTTTTAAACATTTTTTTTCTTTATGCCTCTCGGCCTCGAGGAAGAACCGTTTATAGAAATAAACACATTTCTTGGCATTGAAGGAATACCCTTAGTAGTTAATGCTATATCCAAGTTACTTTTTCAGTCAACAAAATTCGATCCCGTTAGTTTGTTTTATTTGAATATTGACGCAAGTGGATTGAAAGCCATTTTAATCATGAGAATTACATAATTAAAAAAATCATTAATTATAACAAGAAAAACTTTAAATTTATTTTAATTTGGTTCCCTCTACCATTAAAAAAAATCACCAGCAGGTTGGTACCCTGTGAATAGCATGCCTCAATGGGAGGACGTCTACAATCCATCATTTGCCTAGACAGGCCAATTCTTATTAATTTTACTATCTAGACAATTGATCCTGCCAAGTAAAATTAAATAGCTAATATAGTTTCGGTCCAGTTGATAATAGCAGTGACTCAGGTGCAGAGAAAAGTATTATATACAGTTAAGTATTAACTACCACCTAATTCCAAATCAATCACTTCGTAATGAACCATTCAGATGGAGAAGTGATCCATACTAATAATTATCTAGAATTATCTCTGAAGGAGGTTCGTACTCGCGATACCGCAATTAATCTGTCTAATGGAGAGAAAGGCCTTATTATCAACACGCAAAATTAATTACATACCTACAAATTGGTAATAGACACCGTGAAATTTATTTGTAAATAATTGTTTCCACCCATTTTGTAGATTTGTTTCCATCCTGTAGATCTGACCAAATCGTATTAGGAATGGAAACTTATCCTTTAATTCAGGGGGCCAACTTGGGCCTCTTTGGTTCAGGTTACCCCTTCATGGGGTGGGCCGAACTTGTGAGTCCCGAACAACTAACGGCCCGGGCTTCTTCGAGGACTGCTCCAGTACGTTTTGGGCTGGCCTCCCTTCTGGGGCCTTGGTCCCATCTGATTGAGCTGGGATTTAGGCCTATAACTTTTTTCCACCCTTAGCTGCCCCCAGCTCTGATTCTTACTCGATTTGACTGCCTGGTGAAGAGCTAGAGCTTTGATTATTTGTTCGGCTAAGAGTACCTGTATGCTCGTCGTTTTGTTCAGTCACAATTAGAGAAATGTACTCAGTGGTGGAGCCCTAAGGGTGATCCGTTGTTCGGGGATCTCTATTCGGCTCTTCGGGTGATGGCTCATTGCCTAGATCCCTTAGGCTTCCCTAATAACTAATGACAGTTGGCCTCGAGCCTCGCGTTGTCGACGTGGCAAGTTATGACTGGGTCTTTGAAGGGGCATGTGTCGTTCCAGGGAACAATGCATGTAATAATTACAGACAGCACATTAAATGCACCTGTCGTTTCAAATGTGACGGGTATAAACACCCCTTTTGGATGCCCTTTGCCATCTTTTTTCATTTCTGGAGTTTTTCTAGCTCTCAAGCCTTTGAAGATTTCTCTGTGATTTTTGGTGTGCAAACCTAATTTCTGGCGAAGAATCTCGAGGCCCCGACGGCAGCTTGAAGTTCCCTTTGCCATTTTTTAGGTAAATCCCTCGTTTTTGTTGCCTTTTTTCTTTGCCTTGGGGCGGGTTTGCTCGCTTTTTTGTGGAATCTATCTCTCCCTCCATCCTTCTATTTTTTTTAATTTCATCTTCCCAATGGGAAAACTTCAAAAGCTGGTATCGATGCCGGCGACCATGCGCGAGTTCTGGCGTCGATACAACGTCCCCGACGACGTTGGAATTTCCCTGGCTAATCCGGATGACTCTTGTGAAGGGAACTGGGAAAAGCTTCCCCTCCCACTAGTTGCCATAGTGGAGGGGTAGTTCGATTTCCCATTCACCCTCTCCTTCGCAGAGTTCTTCGGCATTATTGGGTAAGTCCTATGCAGGTCTCTTCCAACGTCTTCAGAGTGGTGATGGGTGTTGTAGAATTAAACTGTATCTTGGGTACCGACCTGGGTATCTAGGAAATAGTTTATTGCTATAACATGGTCAAGCACTCTTCGGGGTCATACTACCTCAAAGCCAAAAGGGCAGCCAAGAAGTTAATCATCGAACTGCCTGACTCCGGCAAGGACATCAATAATGACTTCTTATACATAACGGGGAACTTCGAGTTCGGCCTAGGGGAAGAGTAGGATATCTTCACGATCCCACAGAAAGACGGGCTTGGACCCGGTAGGTCCTTCCTACAAAGTGTTTGTATTTATGTCTCTTATAAAGTTAGTATTTGTTTTTAGTATTGGTGCCTCTGCTTTCTGTTCTTCTGTTCGGTACAGGAGAAGTTGCAAACAACCAAGCTCGCGAACCTCTGCCCAGAGTTCATATTGAAAACCTGAGGAAAGTCTGGTCATACAAGGGTCTTCTCGAGCAAAAAGTCCTTGGAAGGGCTGCCTATATCCTGTTCAAATACATCCCAACATACTGAAGCTTTATCAGACCCAACACATCCAGTGTTCGGGTGGTTGCTGAAGCCTCCGCACCAGTTGACGCCCCAGAGGCAATAGTCCTGCAATTCACCAGGGCAGAGACACAAGTTACCGTCGCCCAGCCTTCATTTGTTGTGGTCGAGCACGGTCCCTCATCCCCAGGGCACACTATCTCCATTTCTTCTTCTTCTTCTTCGTCAATTACTTCTTCAGATCTTGCCAGAGTATAGGAGATGGCCAAAAGGAAGGCCTCAACTGCCGATCTCACGAATTTCCTCACCCTTGGGGGTTCAAAGAAGAAAGTCTCAGTGGCTTTCACTGTTAGGTCTAAGGCCACCGACCTAGCTACCGAGCTATCCATGGCTGCACCGGATCAGGAGGCTCCACTCTAAGCCCTAAAGAGGCTAAAAATGGGTGCTGAAGTGTCCGCCAAGGACAAGGGAAAGGAGAAGGAAGGGCAGAAGGAGGGGGGAAAGGATAAAGGGAAGAGGGTGGTCATCACCGAAGAGGGACCAGACCCCTGGACCCCCAGGCTGACAAGGGAAGACCACCCTATCAATATCCAGGACAAGGCCGCCTCACCAGACACCTTTTACGGGCTGAGCAAAGCCCTCCTTCTCCCGATCAACATGGAGGAGGTTAGGAAGCTCCCCCATGAGAAATTGGTGAAATCAACTATTTTCCATTCCATCCAAGTACTTCTACTTTTGGCATATTCATTTCTATTCAGTTTCATCTTTGTTATGACAAATCATGTCCGATGTTTCTTCCCTAAGGGCCTACAGTGCATGGTGGCGATGGGGGAGCACGTCGAGGCGCAAAAAGGAAAACTCACTAAACTCTGTCAAGCCAATTTCAATTACCTTAAATAGATGAGCAAGTTGGAAGCCAGTCTTCGGGAGAAGACCAAACTCGCTGATGCTGCCAAGGCCAGGGTCTCCGAACTAGAGATCATGGAGACCACCCTGAAGGGCCAACTGAAGGAGAAGGAGGACCAGATTTTGGCATCCCAAAACTAGCTCGTAAAGGCCAAAGCCGAGCTGGCCATCGTCAGTGAGAAGGCTTATGTTGATGAGGTCGCTGAGGTGACAGAAAACTACAAGGGTCAGATCCCCAAGCTCCAGGACATTATCTTTGCTGCCGCATGAGAGGCTGCTCTGAAGGCAACGGGGGTTGAGGCTACATCCCCTTTGTACGCCGAGGTCCCTCTGCCCAGCAAGCAAGGGGAGCAGGAGGAAGAAGAAGAAGAAGAAGCAGGGGAAGCTGAAGGTGCCATCGCAGTGCAAAGAGGAGATGGGGCAATCGAGGCAGCCCCTATTGCTGCTGAGGAAGTGGGGACTCCTGTCGAAACAACCGAAGACTTCTTAGCTGCCCGTTGGAATTTGATTATCTTGTTATTGCCCTTCGAGGTCTGTGCTTGTAGCTTTGAGGGTTTCTGCCCCTCTTTTTATTAAAGAAAAACTTCTTATTTATCTTGTCTTAGTCTTCATACTTGTGTTATTTCTAATGAATTTCCACACTGTGGGTTCAACTAATTCGGACATTCTTCCACACTTAGCTTTTTAAGCATAATCATCCCAAGTGTAGAATTTCCACCTGCACTAAGGGCTAAGTCAATTCGGATCAACATTCAACTCAGTCTCTTTAAGTATGAACATCCTATGTATGGGATCAATATCCATACTAAGGGTTAAATTTATCTCGGATGAGCTCAGCTTATTAAGGCCTGAACATCCTAAGTATGGGATTGACGTCCATACTAAAAGCTCAATTAGTTCGGATAAACTTCGAATTTAGCCTTTTTACGCTCATTCATCCCAAGTATGGGATTAACATCCATACTAAGGGCATAACTAGTTCGGATAAACTTCAAACTTGGCCTTTTGAGGCTTATTCTTCCTAAGTTTGTGATTAACGTCCGCACAAAAGGTGTAATGAGTTCGGATAAACTTCGAACTTGGCCTTTTGAGGCTTATTCTTCCTAAGTGTGGGATTAACGTCCACAAAAAGGGTGTAACGAGTTCGGATAAATTTTGAACTTGGCCTTTTGAGGTATGTGCTTGTAGCTTCGAGGGTTTCTGCCCCTCTTTTTATTAAAGAAAAACTTCTTATTTAACTTGTCTTAGTCTTCATACTTGTGTTATTTCTAATGAATTTCCACACTGTGGGTTCAACTAATTTGGACATTCTTCCACACTTAGCTTTTTAAGCATAATCATCCCAAGTGTAGAATTTCCACCTGCACTAAGGGCTCAGTCAATTCGGATCAACATTGAACTCAGTCTCTTTAAGTATGAACATCCTATGTATGGGATCAATATCCATACTAAGGGTTAAATTTATCTCGGATGAGCTCAGCTTATTAAGGCCTGAACATCCTAAGTATGGGATTGACGTCCATACTAAAAGCTCAATTAGTTCGGATAAACTTCGAATTTAGCCTTTTTACGCTCATTCATCCCAAGTATGGGATTAACATCCATACTAAGGGCATAACTAGTTCGGATAAACTTCAAACTTGGCCTTTTGAGGCTTATTCTTCCTAAGTTTGTGATTAACGTCCGCACAAAAGGTGTAATGAGTTCGGATAAACTTCGAACTTGGCCTTTTGAGGCTTATTCTTCCTAAGTGTGGGATTAACGTCCACAAAAAGGGTGTAACGAGTTCGGATAAATTTCGAACTTAGCATTTTGAGGCTTATTCTTCCTAAGTGTGGGATTAATGCCCACACAAAGGGTATAACGAGTTCGAATAAACTTCGAACATGGCCTTTTAAGGCTTATTCTTCCTAAGTGTGGGATTTACGTCCACACAAAGGATAAAATGAGTTCGGATAAACTTCGAACTTGGCCTTTTGAGGCTTATTCTTCCTAAATGTGGGATTAGCGTCTACACAAAGGGTATAATGAGTTCAGATAGGCTTCGAACTTTATCGAATTCATTTGCTGTACTCAGTGTATATGTGTATATGCCCCCCAAGTTTTTGTCATGAGTATCCGTTGATAAAAACTTAAGAGTGAAGGAAAACTTTATGCCGAAAATGGCTTCTTATTGGAAATGATGAAGAATTACAAGAAACTGTAGAAGATTAAAAGTAAAATTTGTGGAGATTGTTTGCATTCCACGGCCCAGGGACTGGTTTTCCATTCATATCTTCAAGGTGGTATGCTCTGGTGCCACCTTTTGAGGTAACCCTGTACGGACCCTCCAAGTTCGGGCCTAACTTCCCTTGTACTAGATCTTTCATATGGCCCAGTACTTTCCTTAGGACCAGATCCCCTATGCCGAACTCACGGTGTTTCACCCTCATATTGTACCCCTTGGCAAGGGCTTGTTGATAGGCTACCAATTTAATGGTGGCCATCATTCTTCGTTCTTCGGGTAAATCTAGGTCAAAGGCTAGTGCCTTATCATTTGCTCCGAGAGTATTGACCTCTGTTCGGATTGTAGGTAATTCGACCTCTAATGGAATGATTGCCTCTACCCCATAGGCTAGTGAAAAGGAGGTTTCACCGGTAGATCTCCGTGGAGTAGTTCAGTAAGTCCATCGAACTGAGGGCAGTTCTGTTGGAGCGCAAAAGAAAAATTTAGAACCGGCGCCGTGACCGTAAAAAATGGCGCGTGCATTTTTCATGAAAAACGATAACACTAAACTGATATATTATTATTAAATATACTTTGAGGAAACTTGCTCGAGTTTCTTTGATGAAGAATAACGATCTGAGATGACCCAATGATCTTCTCACGTATATCCCGACGCACACGACGATCCCGGCGAGTGGGCACCGATCCGGATCTTCGTGTATCTTTATCTTGGTTTCTTTCTCAAACTATTTGTCACCAAAAAGCAAAAATAATTAACTAAAAGGGAGAGGGGGGCGGCAGCTTTGGGCAGAAAATTATGTTAGGATTTTTCTTCTTGAGCCTCTTTTTTATATAAAGAATATATCTCTTAAGATATATATGGCATCTATATATATCTCTTAAGATATACATGGTATTTATATATATCTCTTTCTAAATAATATCAAGAGATATATATATTCATAAACAAAATTCCACCACCTAATTAGGGTCGACTATCTAGGAAAAAAACCCAAGGTGCGCCAAAATACTAAAGCGCCCCTCATTATTTAATTTAATTCCCGAATGTTCCCGGTAGCAAAATCGACATTCAAATTAAATTAAATAATTACCGAAACCGACTAGTAAATATCCGTGCATATAATGGGCTACGTGAGGGATCACGAGGAAGTACAGGACTCGGGCTAACCGTATGAGAAAATCAGATATCCCTAACTCTTTTCCCGAGTTAGATCATTTCTCGTACGAACCATAACTTATTCCACTAAAGGTCCTGACTGAACTCCTGGTCCTAACTCAAATTATGTCTTGAGTTTCCAATTATAAAATGCACTAAATTCTCCCCACGTTTTAGATATGGATTCCCGATAATTAAATTAGGTTAGTGATAATCCGATTTAATTATCCTCTTCTCCTCGCAACCGCACTGCTTAACCTTTTGATATGCTGGATCCAAAGATCCACTGTACAGATTTAGCATAATCAAACCTATAAGCAAAGCGCACGAGGGGGAACTCCTCAACCTAAGTTGGACGTGATTTCTGTTAGCTGATTATCGATCATCGGACAAACAACGCCAGTACCCAACTCATCGGTATTATTGATCTCATGGAGGAAATCTCAACTATTGATGATTCAAAGTACTGTACACTATCTGAACGCAATCAATCAATCACTTCGAGATTAAGAGTTCGTGCAATACATGATAATACGGGATGTGGATCAATTCATATAATCAATATAGAATTGATCATCCTGTTGATCCCGCCCAATACACTCCAAATGTACTAATACATCGAGCTCAAACATCAAATTTCCAAAACCTGAATTCGACCCGTTCGACCTAGCCAAGACCAGCTACTATAACAATGTGCTACAATCGTACCAATGGAATATCTGGGTCCATTGAGATTGTGAGCCTACCTGTATAATCTGTCAGAACCTATGACCCGATTTTTCGTGCAACATGCACCGAGTCAAATACTGGACAGAATATACAAACTATGCATTCATTCATCGCAAATGTAAATATGAAACCACGAATGCAAAAAAATCTCAAATGTTTCTCATTAATATGCTAGGGATCAAGAATAAAAAAAACTAAAAAGCAAGACTTTTCAGTATACATTCATAACAATCTCCCACTTATACTCAAAGCCATGCAGGAACACACCTGACACCTAACCCTTCTATATGGTTATCAAAGACTTTCTGAGACAATGCCTTAGTAAAAAGATCCGCTAGGTTATCCGCAGATGCTATATTGGAAACTACCACGTCTCCATGCTGCACGATCTCCCGGATGAGATGATACTTCATCTCAATGTTCTTTCTCCTTTTGTGGACTCTTGGTTCTTTCGAGTTAGCAATTATACCATTGTTATCACAATAAAGTACAATAGGTAATTTTACCGAGAGTACCACGTCCAAAAGATATTTTACCGAGAGTACAATAGGCAATTACACCATTGCCATTGTAGATTTGTTTCCATCCTGTAGATCTGAACAAATCGTATTAGGAATGGAAACTTATCCTTTCATTCAGGGGGGCGACTTAGGCCTCTTTGGTTCGGGCTACCCCTTCATGGGGTGGGCCGAACTTGTGAGTCCCGAACAACTAGCGGCCCAGGCTTCTTTGGGGACAGCTTCAGTACGTTTTGGGCTGGCCTCCCTTCTGGAGCCTTGGTCCCATCTGATTGGGCTAGGCTTTAGGGCCAGAACTTTTGCCCACCCTCAATTAATTATTATTTTTATTTATTTAAATTTTTTTTCTAGTGTTGAGTGATCGTGACGATATAGACGATTACACTACAGATATACTACCGATGCTATTATTATACCTAAAAAATGGGTTCTCACAATTATATTGAATTATTAATTTTGATTATAATATTGGGTTGTAGAGACTTATAAATTCACCTATACTTATATATAATAAGATATATTTGACTCCGAATAGGGTCATTCTTGTGTTCAAAGAAAATCTCTACAATCGAATAAAATAATCAAAAGTAAAAGTCACTTTTGTAGAGACATGTATTCTTATATACATACACACATATAGATTTATACATATAATAAGGTTACTTTTTGCTTCTTGATTATTATATTTAGAGTTTTGTAGAGATTTGATCCTTTCTTTTTATTTTTTTTTTGATAATTTTAATTGAGATTATGGGCTGTAAAGATTTAACATTTTGTTGATTATTATATTGTATTGTAGAGATTCTCTTATATACTCATACTTATATATA
>JAOTRH010268353.1:0-75248 GCA_034768845.1 Heliamphora exappendiculata | reverse complement strand
TATAATACATTAGTTTATAATAAACTTATTAGTTTATAGTAAATTGACTAGTTTATTAGTTATTAAACTAGTTTATCGTAGTTTATATTATTGTAAGTTTATAATGTATTATTATTAATTTACTAGTTAATTATTTAGTATAAGTTTATAACTTATTAGTGTGTTATATAAGTTTTTACTTTATTTGGTTATTAGTTTACTATAAATTTGTTATTAATTAATAAGTTTATAGTTTATATTATTATAAGTTTAACAATTAAACGCAATAAGTTTGAACAATTAAAATAATAAAATACAATATAAATTTTATTAATGAAAAATTAAATTTTAACAATTATATTATATATTACACATTATAAGTGTATTGTATACTTTCAAAAAATAGAGAAATTACATCACTATAGGTCAAGTACATTCTAACTAGGTTGGCACATACAAGCCTAACAATATTTACATTATTCTTTACTTAAAATACATTATAAATGAAATATAAAATTACAAATGTAAAGAAATAACATTTACATATGTAAAAAAAAAATAGTCTGAACTTGATAATTTTTCAGGCGTTCTACATGTTATAGTTTGCAAGTTTACTTTTAGTCTTTTTTTCTCGTCCATTTCTTGACACCTTTTTACTGTGTAAATTATGTCGCATGTAATCATTAAAGTTTGTACCATATCCGGAGTTAATCTGGATGTAAAGTCGTTCAACACCCGTCTACTTGCACTAAAAACTGTCTCCAAAACAATTTAGAGACAGAAACTGCAAGTATATCACGAGCTATCATGAACAATGCTAACCACGACATCTCGTGTTGTTTTTAATATTCTAAAATATTAAAATTATCTTCATCTAAATTTTCTACTGCATCAAAATAACATTAGAGTTCTGTTATAGAACTCTCACAAATCTCAGAAAGTCTCCTAATTTTTATTATAAATCAATCATCGTTACGACTTTGAGATGAAGTCCTAACCACGAATTGTGTTGATTGAGGTGTTATATTAGTTTTATATTCATCATATAAATATTTAAGTGTTTAATTTATTACTTCAAGTTGGTTTGCATTACCATAAATATTTTTTAAAAAATATTATAAAATAATATTTTTACTCATAGGATCTAGTATGGAAGGTATTTCAAAAATATGAATTATTTCATTATAATATTTATCAAATTTATCTTTTATACTAAATATCATCTGATAATAATTTACATTGATTAAAAATTTATCAAATACTGCGATAATTTTTTTTAATTACTGTAAAACTAATAGAGTAGTAGAAGTGTAAATATAATAAAATAATTTTGTTGCTTGATCAAAAATTTTATAAATTTTTTTATATATACATTTAAATTATTCCAATCCCAAGACATTGGTGGAGTAAATTTGTTTCCATATTCGTGTCAAAAAATAAATCAATAAATTTTTTTTATTTTATTGCTAGTTGTGACATGTTATATGTCGAGTTCCACATAATTTTTACATCATGTTATAATTTTTAGATTTTATATTTTCTTGTTGACATATTTTTCTATACATATCAACTCTTTTTGCTATATTATTTATACATTTTATTACTAACCTAACTTGTTCAAGAGATTCAGTGTAATATTTAAATTATTCTTTAATAATTAAATTTAAAATATGTGCCGAACAACGAACATGAAATAAAAACTAGATAATGAAAGCTGTAAATTACGTTTTAAATAGTTAATACATTCATTATTATAAGAAACATTATATAAAATAATAGAAAATATTTTTGATGTAATACCCAACGAAATTAGTTCTTACTTAATAACTACACTTAAAGAATGACCGATTTAAAAAAATTATATAATTTTAAATAAAAAATTTTTTTTATATAAATTTTAATTATTATATATAAAATGTACTGTAATACATTGATATTCTGTAGCATTTTTAGCAGTCCATAAATCATAAGATAAATAAATTTTTTCTTTTAGATTTGTAAATAAATCTATCAACTTGATTTTAATTTCATCAAATCTTTGTAAAATTCTGTTTCTAGTAGTATTTGTAGAAAAATATTAAAATTGAGGAAAAAATGCACCTTGTAGCATATATTCAAATGTCGGTTGTTCACTAATTAAAAATGGTTATTCATTTTCTATTATATAATTAATAACATAATTTTGTGTGCGGGTAGGATCATAAAAAAAATTAGTAATATTACAAGTTGGACCACTATTTATCTGTATTTGTTTAATGAGATTAAGATGTGCATTTTTTATACGGGTATCAGAATGTCTACGTAAGTGGCTAATGTCATTCGATGTGTTATTCGAAAGTAGTTTATTATAAATTTTACATTTTCCTTTAATAGTTATGCTGCCATCAGTATTTTTTTCAATTTTTTTTAAAATTTTCACACATTTGAAACGGTTTTGCTAGATGAATCTACAGATGCAGATATAATAGCAGATGTTGATAAACCAGTTGGTGGATTAGAAATAGGAGTAGAGGGAGTGAAATTAAAATCACTAGGTGAAAATATAAAAATATATTTTTCTTCATCAACGAAAAATATATTTGGATGCATAAATAAAATAAAAAATTATAAAATCTTAAAGCGAAATAAAATTAGAGTAGAGAGAGTAGAAAAAAGTAACTTAGAATTAAATTTTGAAAATGAAATAAAATTTAATTTAAAAAAAAATTAATTAGAATTTTAAAAAATGTATTCAATTAAATTAATTATTATAAAAAATAAATTAAATTACAGAAAATAAAGCAAACCGAATTAAGGAACTCCAATTTTTAATCTTGATCTTGATCGATTTGTGTTTTGATTTTGATGTTGATTCTTGATCTTTAATCCTTGATTCGCCAACAGTTGTACTATACCCGAATATCAACGAACCCGAATATCGCTAATTCACCAATTAATTTGAGAGTATAGAGTAGAGAGTAGAGAGAGTAGAGAAATTTTTGAATAAAATTAGAGAGTAGAGGGCCCTGTTTATCGCAAAAATATATAATTTTTTTTAAAAAAGCAAAAACTAGCCAATGGGCCGAGCCGGGCCAGGCCAGCCCCAACGGACACTTAATATTGGCTCTTCATTTCAAAATCATAGTGATCTGGGTCGTTTGGTCAAATTTCTAATTGTTGGAGGTGTTTGGGCCGTGCTGGGTCTAACGACTATTTTTTTGGGCGGGCTTGGGATTGGACGAAGCGGGCAAGCTTAGGCTCAGGCTTTTGGGCTTTGGGCTTATTAGCTTAGGGGGGAGACCCTGGCCTGGGGTTGGGGGGCCTGGGTCGGGCTCGAGCCTTGGCCGGGCCAGGCCCGCACAGTGATGGGTAATGGGCTTTTATTACATCCCTGCTTGAGCCCATTTTTTTTAAATCTTATTTTACTTTCTATTTTTGTTTGGGTAAGGAAGTAAAACTCTTGACCTTAGGCTTGTTAGGGCAATAAATATTAGAGTGACCAAAGATTATATACTTATCAAACTTTAGGGGCTTACAAGGCACTTCTACTCTAACTTTATAAGAAGACCTATAGCCTAGATTTAGCATGAAAGAATCTAAAATATTCTTATTTGCATGAATTTTAACACACACTCTAACAAGTAAGTCTTGCTTTGGATTTTGTATAATCTTTAAGAAACAAAGGTTTTCCAATAACACTTGCCACATAACTTAAGCTAACATTAGTCCAAAGTTTAAGATGCACATTATAAAACTTCACCCAAATTGGCACACTAGAAAACACTTATTTAGATAAATGCATTTTCGGGAACCACTTTTTGATAATAATTAGCTTGCTACCAAAGAAATATGGACAATTCTCAAGAATTATTTCAATAGCTTCTTTACTCTTCATCTTAAAAATAAAAAAACTATTATCAAGAGTTATGACATCATTGAGGATTTTCTTCTAAAACTTTTCTACTCAACTTTTAACATGATGAAAAGGTAGTTTTCCGTTAATGACAATCCCCACTAAAGCATTATCCCATAGAGAACACCCATCTTTAGAAACTTCAAAAGTGACTTTTAGCTCATTATTTTCAAGCCCAACATTAAAGATGCTAAGATTACCACTTTTCTTGTCAAAGTAAGAGTTTTCTTTCACAATGTTAGACCAAGACTTTACCTTACTCGATTCTATATTAACTATTGCTCAGCCTTCCTTTAAGTAGGTTGTAAAAGTAATCGACTGTTTTAATCCTAAAGTGGTACTCGGTTGGACTAGAGTAGTGGCCGACGTAGAACTCATGAGACCAAGTTGGAGTTCACTTACATCTAAACTAATAAAATTAGTTTTTTATACTATAGGTCCATCACCACTAACCTGATCAACCACAATATTAGAAGTTAAAAGAAAACTCTCAATATCTTCTCGACTATCAAGAGCCCCATGAGTTTCAAGAGAGCTAAGACCACTGCAAATATAAATTTCTTCACAAGCACATAGGTTGTCTTCGTAAAAAATAGATGCCAAATCTACTCCAAGAGATCCATCGTTTATAAGATTTTTCCCCATATTTTTCATGATTAAAATCCTCCGATTCTAAATGATTTCGGACTAATGTAGCGTGAAATTCTTTTAAAGTAAATTTAGTAGATGAGCCACTTCTATTTCTTAATTTTTTCTCCATGAAACAAAGCAATGAAGAAGAGCTAAAGCAAATAATATCTCTCTAAATAAGTCTCCTTTCCAGAGCTAAACTTCAATCCAGTGTGAGAAGACGAAGAGGTTCTTAAATTCCTAGTGTCTAGGGCTCACGCCAAAGCCAAATGCAAGACCCAACTCTGGATGAGGCTAGTGTCCCAACGTAGATAATCTGAGATTAAAACCATCTCTGTGAGATGTGAATGATTCTGGAGAATCTTTCAAATTGATGGAGGCTTATAACTTTTGGGAACAGAACTCTCCCCCTCTCAATCCTCGATTTCGACCGTTGCAATTGCTATTAATTGCAGCAAAGAGAACCCTAAACTGGTATGGGGGTCGTAGTGCCTTGGCCAACTGAGACCTCTTTAACTAACACACAAATTAGTCTTTTCCCCTTTTCCAAATGTTGTCTTTCCTCTCTCTCTCTCTCTCTCTCTCTCTCTCACCTAGGGAGCCATGGATGATAGTTTGAAGCACTCTCTAAATTATGAAAGCTTTAAGCTTGGAATCAATCAATGCCCAAGAATGAAAAATTACCCTACATGTTGAGATCTTTGATTACAACCGAACAATTTTCAAATTTGGTGAGTTTCGATCTTCCCGTGGGTGTTCGAGTTTACAATTTTCGGCTAAACGAGGTAAGATTCTTCCTCCTCTATGTTTTCTTGTGATATATATATATATATATATATATATATATATATATATACACAACTAATTTTATTTATTTCATGTTTTTATCATGAAAAATGTATGGATTTGAAACCCTAGCTTGGTTGTGTGGTGTTTATTGGGTTTAAGTTGGGTTTGTTGAGAGATAAATATGATTAAAGCATAAAATGTGCAAAGTTGTGTTTTTAACCATGGTTATAATATATTTGCGAATAATGTATTTCAATGTGGAGCTAAATTGAAGTTTGGTTTGGAATTGAAATCAAGGAGATATGATTTTGTTTACAATTGGAAAAAATATATAATTGAATTGGGTTTTGGTTGAAAACCTTATTGGTTTGGATAAATTGGAAATTTTTTCACTTAAAATTGGTATTGTATATCACAATTGTGACAAATTTAGATAGTATGATGAATTTGAGAATTCAAGTGTTGACCATGTAGCAAATACATGTGTAATGTAATTAGGTAAAAAATCACATGCAATAGTTGATGAATCAATATTATTGACATGATATGTTATAAATATTGAGGAGAATTTTGAATTAGTATGGGCTTAATTAGCTCTCTGGTAAAAGACTGAAAACTTGCGCAAAAATGGGTGCCCGGTTCCCTTGGTTTAATATATGAAAACGTGGTGAAAGCGTCCAATTCCTTCATATGGTGTTTTCGAAAAGGTTTGCAATTTGTGTGGTAATTATGTATTTATCGATATGTTATCGATTGAGAACAGTGGTGGTGTTAGTAATTATAAAACCCATGAGTAGCCTATTAGTGCCTTAAGTTGGCATGATAGTGAGGGTAACATATGAGAATTTATAATTGCCTAGTTGCGTTGATTGGGAAATGGGAATATGATTATTTAGAAATCATGAGAAAATTGAATATTTTTGGATTGAGTGCATTGTTATGGAATTATTCTTTGCATATCGACCATACTCCATATAGAAAATCGAATATTTCGACTCACGTTATATATCAATGCTATTTACGCGGTTAGCATCACTTTCATCCGGTTAGATTCTCGTTTTGACGGGGTTTAGATTTTGAGGCTTCGAGTTTGACTCACCGAGGTAGGATCCTAGACTATGTTATCTTTAAAGGGTGCTACGTGCAATTTTATACTTTTCTACTTGTGAAAATGCTTACATATCATATTGTATGTTTTAAACCATGTTTATTTAGATAAAAAGCATGATTTATGCTTTTATTGGTTTACTACATGTTTTGAGATGCTATGAGTTTGGCGAGAGGAACCTTTGGCGTTGGACTCGCGGTGTTATGGGTTTGATGAAAGGAACCTCATTGGGTTGGACTCACGAGTGTGTATCTGTATTTTGATGTGATAACAAGAAAGGAACCGTGTTGAGATCTACGGATCGATTTAATTTGGGCACGAGTTTCTCTTCGGTGAAAGACCAAAAAACTACGCAGAATGGGTTTCTCTGCTCGTCGGCTAGTGAACTGGAAAAGGACGCAGGTCATGTCAGAAGTATAGGGCGTCTAGTTATTTCACAAGCCTAGTGTTGGTCGGGTGGTAGTAACGTGCCGTGGTCTATATGCCCGCTCGGCATCGGTGCCTATGTTTTAAAATCATGAGTTGATGAGATCACATGGATGTGATGACAGCATGCGTGTGTGGGCGTGCGTGTGTGGTTAAACTTGGGATTTTATGAAATAAAACCATTTTGGGGCTACTTTGTGATATGTGATTGCATATCCTACTTTATTTCATCATAATCTATTTCTATTGGGTTTCGGCTCACGTAGTGGGATTTGTTAAAACTTTTTTCAGGTGTTGATGTGGATGATCATGAGACGATGATCTAGATACACCCGTGGTGGCGAAAGACTGTTTATAGTTTTTCTTTTTGTTATAGAAACATGTATTTCTATAGTAGTTGTCTATTTCTGAAAGAATGTTTTGTAAGCCTTGAGGTTGTATGTATAAACAGGTATGTATGTTGCACTGAGAGTGAACCCTGGGGTATTCTTTTAAATTCTAAAGGCTGTATTAATTTTAGACATTTGTTTTATTAGTAAAATTCTATCTTTTTGTAAAATGGTGGTTTGGTAGGCTTTTCACGTGACCCTGGATTTTTAGAGCGTGACAACTTGGTATCAGAGCTCTGGGATCGAATACCTAAGAGCCATGAGAAGAGGGTGCATCACCTGGTGAGGATGACTATGTATGCTTGCTTGCATGTGTTTAAGTATTTTTATGACATACTGATAGTTTGTTCGGCATGATAATTGGTGTATATGTGGGTATGGAGGTTTAGTCTTGGGATGGATTAGTCATGCCTTTGGGCATTTGGATTAATAAATTTAGACGCCAAATTAGAAACACATTTGGCTGACGTATTTTCTAGCAAGGAATCTGAATAGGTTATCCAGATGGACGCGTCTGTCTTGTTGGTCTTCCTTGGTATGCAAGGTGTGTTCGCAGCATCTTAAGTGGCTATGATTCAGCATGATCATGTATGTTATGCTTTTACGTTAATAACAACATGTTACAGGAAAGTTTATCCTGTTATCTTGCTTTTATTTATAGAACTATGTCCATACGGGGAGGACGGGGATGTGGTCGTGGCCGAGGTCGTACATATGTCCAGGTTCTGAAGAAGAGGACTTTTATGCCCTGTAGGAATAGGTGGGCAGTGTTGACATTGTACAGGAGATGCTTGCTACCATGAGGGCAATGGCTGAGGCAACTAGGGCTGGAGTGAGGGCCCCTGAGCCAAGGGCTTCTGTGGGAATGAGAGAATTCCAACGGTTGGATCCTCTAACTTTTTTTGGGGAACCGAACCCCAAAGTTGCTACTGAGTGGTCGGAAGTAACCACGACGATCTTGGACACTCTGGAGATCGAGGAGGATGTTTTGCGTGTTAAGTTAGCAGTGATCCAACTTTGCGAGGATGCGAGGGAATGGTGGAAGTTTGCCAAAACCACAATGAATAACACATGGGCCTATGAGAGTCTTCTTGGAGAAGTACTTTTCGAGATCTTCGAGGAATACGTACCGGGAGGAGTTCCTCTCCCTTGTTCAGGGGAACCTTACTGTGGTACAGTATGAGGCCAGGTTTGTGAATCTGTCACGGTTTTCCTCTGAGATGGTGTCGACGGAGGAATTGCGCACCAGAAGGTTTGAAAGGGGCCTTCGACCTGCTATCAAGGATAGATTTACAGCACTGGGTTTGTGTGTCTATATTGATACGGTGGAAGCCGCCATTCCAGTAGAGAACTCGATGACAGAGAGCCGCATAATTAGTGAAAGTAAAGGCCAATAGAGTGATGGAGGTACACAATTCCAGGGGCGCGGGAAAAAGTGCTAATGGTCGTCTGGAAGGAGTTCTTGTTCAGTGGGAACGTATCAGCCACAGTTTTCTATGCCTGCACCTTCAGTAGCCTCTATAGGAAGGCCGAAGCAGAGAGAGATCACTTTTTACTGTTGTAGACAGTTAGGGAATTGTTCATATGAGTGCCCACTGAGAGGACAGATTCAGAGTTCAGCGCCTGCCCAGTCACAATCACAGTTGCAGTCGCAGTCGTAAGGGAGAGACCCACCCGTGTGTTTTGAGTGTGGTCAGTCTGGACACATTCGTAGGTACTGCCCTAGAGGAGGGAATGTTCAAAGTATGGCCAGAGCGTCACTTGCTCCATCTAGCCAGAGACGATAGGCTCCACAGCAACCTAGGGCTCAGACGTATAGGTTTGCAGAAAAAGGTGCCTCAGCACAGTCTGTGAGGTAGTCGACGGCTCAGAGTTATAGTGAACATGCCATGGCTTATGTTCTTGCCGATTCTGGTGCTTCCAAAGCACCAGTAGTGCACGATGCTATAGCTACTCCATCCATAATCAGAGGTACTCTCCTAGTATATAGTTCATGGGCCATTGTTCTTATCGACACGGGAGCATCACATCCATTTATTTCCTCTTCTTTTGCATCTGCATTGGGGTTGGAGATAGACTTGTTGGGTAGTACTTGAAGTGTAGAAATCTCAGATAGTGGGAGTGTGGTGTTGAGTAGAGTTTGCAGATCCTATGAGTTAAGAGTCACCGATCGTTGTTTGGAGTTTAACTTTCTTATTCTAGACATGACCACGTTTGATGTCATTCTAGGGATGGACTGGTTAACTAACTACCATGCTTTTATAGACTATGAGCGATGGTGAGTGTCGATTTGTACGCCTGAGGATGACTGCTTTTACTTTGTGGGTGATCGGTATGAGGGCTTGGTGTCTATACCCAGTATCGCGGGGAATTGAGGGAATTTAAGGCTCCTCTCTTCTACTCTCAGGTTGGATGAGTCAGCTGAGGTTCGAAGGGAGCTACCCCCTGTGGTGTGTGACTATCCAGACGTCTTTCTTGGCGATCTGTTTGAGTTACCACCGAGCCGAGCTGTGGAGTTTTCTATTGATCTTGTTCTGGGAACTGCTCCCATCTCTATACCATCTTACCGTTTTGCACCGACTGAGTTATGAGAACCCAAGGTGCAGCCGCAGGAGTTACTTGACAAAGGGTTTGTATGCCCAAGTACGTCGCCATGGGGAGCTCCAGCTCTTTTTATAAAGAAGAAGGATGGATCTTTGAGACTGTGCATAGATTACAAGAAGATGAATCAGGTGACAGTGAAGAACAAGTATCCTATGCCAAGGATTGACGACTTGTTTGATCAACTAAAGGGATCGTGTTGCTTCTCGAAGATTGACTTGAGATCAAGGTACCATCAGCTGAGAATTTGGGATAAGGACATAGCAAAGACCGCTTTTTGGACTCGTTACGGTTACTATGAGTTCCTGGTTATGCCATTCGATTTTGACGAATGCTCCTGCAACATTTATGAGTTTGATGAACTGTATCTTTTACCCTTATTTAGACAATTTTGTGGTCATGGATTCGTCAACTTCTGAGAGAGCATCACTTGTGTCTACTCATCCACGAGGGAGAGAGATGCATGAGGAGCATTTGTGTATTATCCTACAACTTTTGAGAGAGCATCGCCTATATGCAAAGTTCGAGAAGTGTGAGTTTTGGATGTCAAAGGTGAGATTTCTTGGACACGTGGTGTCAAAAGATGGGGTATCCGTGGATTCGTCAAAGACTGATGCCATGATGGATTGGCAGCGACCAAAGAATGTCTTTGAGATTCGTAGTTTTCTGGGTCTAGCAGGTTACTATCGACGGTTCGTGAAGTACTTTTCTAGACTTGCAGTGCCGATGACGCGTCCTACGCGAAAGGGAGTTATGTTTATGTGGAATGAGTCCTGTGAGCCAGCTTTTCAGGAGTTGAAGAGGAGATTGACCAGCACACCAGTATTGATCATTCCTAAGCAAGGTTTAGGTTACACAGTGTATTGCGACGCGTCACTTGATGGTCTGGGCTGTGTTCTGATGCAAAGAGGTAAGGTTGTGGCCTATGGATCTCGGCAGTTGAAGATTCATGAGAAGAACTATCCGACACATGATCTAGAGTTGACAGCAGTGGTCTTTGCCTTGAAGACATGGCGACATTATCTCTACGGTGAGCACTTCGAGATTTTCTCTGATCATAAAAGCCTAAAATACTTGTTTTCAAAGAAAGATTTGAATCTTCGCCAACAACGATGGATGGAATTGTTGGAAGACTACGATTTCAACTTGCAGTATCACCCGGGGAAGGCCAATTTTGTGGCTGATGCACTTAGTAGGAGATCTTATGGTTCACTAGCTTCAGTGGCTATACAAGAATGGGATATATTGGGAGAGATTAGTGAGTTTGATCTGTGTCTTGGGAAGACAGGGAAGGGTGCAACCTTATTTTCAGTAGCTTCACAACTTGCATTGGTTGCACGTGTGGTAGCAGCTCAGCAGACAGATCAGGAGGTTCAGCTGATACGAAATCATATTGTTAGTGGGAAGGACACTAGTGGATGGGTCGTGAGCTCAAATTAGAGTTTGAGATTTGTAGGGAGGTTGTTTGTACCAGTGGCGTGCCGTGCTGAGGTATTACATGATCTTCATCATTCACGTCTTGCAGTGCATCCTGGAGGCACGAAGATGTATCACAACTTATGCCACCAGTTCTAGTGTACGGGGATGAAGAGAGATGTGATTCGGTTCGTTTCTCGGTGCCTTATCAGCAGGTAAAGGCAGAACATTAGAGACTAGTAGGGACTATTACAGCCATTATCGATATCTGAGTAGAAGTGGGAGAATGTCACGATGGATTTTGTATCAGGATTTCCTACATCGCTGAAGGGACATGATGCTGTGTGGGTTGTGGTTGATAGATTGATGAAATTTGCACACTTTCTTCCCATTCGAGTGAGGGATTCTGTGGTTAGACTCGAAAGATAATACATCCGAGAGATAGTCCGACTGCATGGAGTACTTGTGACTATTGTTTCTGATCGAGATCCGCATTTTACATCGCGCTTTTGGTAGAGTCTTCAAGTGGCTTTGGGGATGAGCTTGACCTTTAGTACAACTTTTCACCCACAAACAGACGGTCAGTCTGAGAGGACCAACCAGATTTTAGAGGACATATTAAGGGCCTGTGTGCTTGATTTTCGGGGTTTTTGGGAGGATCATCTACCATTGACAGAGTTTTCATACAACAATAGTTATCAGTCCAGTATTGAGATGGCACCGTATGAGGCTTTGTATGGTAGGCCGTATAGATCACCTGTGTGTTGGACAGATGTGGGAGAGACTACCATTTTGGGACTCGACTTGGTACGGGAGATGACAGAGAAAATTGCCTTGATTCGTCAGCATTTGATAATTGCTTAGAATCGCCAGAAGAGTTATGCAGATTGGAGGAGGAGACCATTGGAGTTTGCAGTGGGAGATCATGTGTTCTTAAAGGTCTCACCACGTAGAGGTTTGATAAGATTTGGCCATAGCGGGAAGCTATCACCGCGTTTCATATGGCCATTTGAGATCCTTGATAGGGTTGGAACAGTAGCATACCGTTTGGCGTTGCCACCTTAGTTAGTGTCTGTGCATAACGTGTTTCACATTTTCATGCTTCGAAAATATGAGCCTTATCCGTCACGTGTTCTAGATTGGACCGAGTTACGAGTTGATGATGATATTACATATGAGGAACGTCAAGTGAGGATTGTAGACACGAAGGAACAAGTGTTGAGAGGTTGAATCTTGGGAGTGATATGACTTGCCTCTAGACGTCCGGTTACCTATTCTGGGGTTCGAAATAGCAAAGCGTTTTGCCGACGTTCTTTCTATGAAAAATCTAGATTAGTTACCCGGATTAGCATGTCATTCTTAACGGTTCTTCTCAGTATGTGTATGATTGATGATGTGATGTGTTTGATTAGGATTAATATGTTTGTATGATTCTTGAGTGTTGAGTTTTAAGGGAACGGACAAGAATAATCTTTGGGTAGTAAAATGTTATTTAAGGAGAATTGTATCATTAGTAATTACATAGCTAGGCATAGGAGAGTGTTGGAATCTCCTGGAAGATTATTGCTTTGATGGACTTAAAGGATGGAGGTAAAACCTTTTGGTTTAAAATCTTGGTGGATTTGTTACGGATGCCCTGAGATGAGTGTGGTTTTGAGTACAATTTTGGTGGATAACAACAATGGGTCTTTTAGAAATTTCATTTAGAGTAGATTTGTTGTTTGGATTAGTATTTTTATAGTTCAAAGGTGGTGCTGAGAAGATATCGTTATTCGGGACATGGGTATGCTTTGGGGTGAAATCAAAATGTAGAGAATGTTCACTTTCTTTATGCAATACCACAACTATTGTAGATGTGATCTTGATTAGTGAAAGGTATTGTCACGTCCCAAACCTTGATCCGTGAACAAACCCAAAATATTCCGTACATAAACCATATCCTTAGGAAGTACTTCAAAAGGTCAGAAGGTAATGGATATAACGTTCATAAGATTTGAAAAAATGCTCAAATTTCCAAAATTACAGTCCCAAGTTCATCACAAATTTTTGAAGTAACATATATTAACAATCACTTTCATTACATCACTTCCATTATCTTCTATACAACAAAACCAAAAAGATCAAGAAATCATTGTTCCCGCTCTTTCCCTTTTCCAAAAGTACCCATGGCTTTGGCGTCACCCCGCTCTTCGAAACCTGAAAATTTGTTTGACATATAAACATGAGCCAAAGCTCGTAGGATAAAGACTAACTCATATATAATGCATGATTTATGATGTGTAATGGGTGTAACCGGAATAAATATACACATTCATCTAAATCATTTTCTTTTAACAAACTCACCCACGCATAGGATATTATGCCTAAACCTTCACGGGCTTTCACCACAGGACTGCAGCCCCTCATTTGCATGAACCTTCACGAGCTTTCACCGTAGGACTGCAGCCCCTCATTTGCATGAACCTTCACGAGCTTTCACCGTAGGACTGCAGCCCCTCATTATGCATGACCTTTCACAGGCTTTTACCGTAGGACCGCAGCCCCTCATTATGCATGAACCTTCACGTTCAACCATAGGTTTTCAATTCAAGTTAATAATTTCATTATATAGTTTTTCATAATTTACATCGTTATTCCAATGTCACAAAGTACCAATAACATAATGTTCATAGCAAGAAAATCATATTATTTGAAACAGGTATACACCCATCATGCATATAGTTACATATATGTCAATTCGCTCTTATTGTAAGAGAAAATTCAACAAATAGGTCCAATACGTGCATCCCATCTCAAACTAGATATATTTATAGATGTGCTATAAGCTCAAAGAGTTAGGAATTTAATAAAAAGGGCCAACGTGAATGAAAATATGTTTTTCCACAACATTCGGCTAAAAATGGGTGAAAAATAATTTTGAAATTTTGACATACCCTCAATAATTTGATCATAAATTTTTATACAAAAAGAATTTGTTTGTGAGAGTAGTCTTGTTGGAAAGAGGACTTCCGGGGCTTCGATTTGATTATAAGAACGACCCAATTCGGAGTCGGATGAGGGAGATATGATCGAACAAAGTTGGCCCTGCGTAGTTAGTCTGCTCGAGCGAACGTTGGGTGCTCGAGCGCCCAACTCTCTACCATGTGAGCGCTCGAGTGGACAGGGCTCCGCTGGAGCGCGCTGGCACCCAAGAGAAACCCAAATTTGCCCTTGTTTTGAGCTTCAAACCTCCAAACACATAACCCTTTGCAAACAAGCTTCAAATCTTTAATTTTAACTCAAAAACACTAGATTCAAGTCTCAAAACTTCTTCTTAACACAACAAATCTTCAATTTCATTGATCATCATCTCCCAAAGAACCTCCAATTTCATGAAATCTCACTCAACCCACACACAAATCTATCAATATGTTGGTTAAGCATGCAATTGACTCAATTTCTACTCATATATAGAAAATATCAACTCAAATCTACGAAAACATAAGAGATAACCTAGATCCTACCTTGGATTTGCTCGAAAGCTTGTGATTTCTTCAAATCTCCCTCCTAGGGTTTGGATGTTGAAGTTTATTGCTCCCTCCAAGCTTTATCTTCACTCTCCTTACTCCAAAGCTTGGTATCTTCCCTTGATCTCTCCTAATCAAGCCTCCATCTTCAATTTGAGTGATAGAGAATTAGGATTTTGAGAATTGGGTGGGTTTTCTCTCAAGAGGAGAGAGAGAAGGAAGAGATGAGAAGTGAGAATGGGCCACGTGGCTTAGTTTGTGTGTTATATATATATATTTATATATTTTTCCCAAATTCTATCAAAGGCTCGAGAACTCTCTATACTCATCTCGATAGCCCGCTCGAGCGGTGATTCCTGAACCTGAATCTTAGCAAATTTTCTTAAACCAAATTCAAATCTCTAACCTTACTTTTATTATCCCGTCTCAACTTTTTCGAATAATTATGTTGTTAATATTAATCATTATTTTACATCTTAAAAATCATCCCTCAACTCATTAATTCAATCGCTAACGGTCATTTTATTTAAAATACATATTCAAAATTTTACACACCACAACATGTAACTGAAAACAACGATTAGGAAAATAAACACATACCGGGTTATCACAACCTCCCCTCAGGAATTTCGTCCCCGAAATTCAATCCTCATTAAGACACAAACAGCTCGGGATATTTGGATCGGATATCTGACTGTCTTTCCCAGGTTGCTTCTTCTACACCATGATGTCGCCATAACTCCTTTACATAGGATAAAGTCTTGCCTCGTAAGACTTGTTGCCGGGTATCCAGAATCTTCACCAGGAGTTCTTCATAAGAAACATCTTCTTATAGGCTCAACTCTGACCAATCTATCACGTGTGAGGGATCGGGTTCATATTTTCGTAACATTGACACATGAAAAACATCGTGAATAGATGAAAGCCGCGGTGGCAAAGCTAGTCTGTACGCTACTTCCCCAATCCGTTCAAGTATTTCAAAAGGTCCTATAAACCATGGTGATAACTTTTCGCCTTTGCCAAACCTTACCAAGCCTTTCTTCGGTGACACTTTTAAAAATACAAAATCCCTTACTTCAAACGATAATGGTCACCTCCATCTATCGGCATAACTTTTCTGGCGACTCTGAACCGTGATCAAACGCCTTCGAATCGTAGCAATCTTTTCGGTTGTTTCCCTTACCAATTCGGGACCTAGCAATGAGGCTTCTCCAACTTCGGTCCAACACAACGGAGATCTACATGGTCTTCCATACAAGGCTTCGTACGGAGCCATCTTAATACTTGCTTGGTAACTGTTATTGTATGCGAACTCAACTAGCGGTAGGTGATCTTCCCACGAACCACCAAAGTCCAACACATAAGCTCGCAACATATCTTCTAAAATATGAATCGTACGCTCGGACTGACCATTGGTTTGGGGGTGGAACGCCATACTAAAGTGTAAACTGGTCCCCAAAGTTGCTTGCAAACCCTGCCAAAATCTCGAGGTAAAACGGGGGTCTCTATCCGATACTATTGATATTGGTACACCATGCAATCGCACAATCTCTTGAACATATAGCCTTCCTAGTTTGTCTACCGAGTCGGTTGTACGTATCGAAAGAAAATGCACAGACTTTGTCAATCCATCCACAATTACCCATATAGTGTTGTGTCCTTTCGATGACTTAGGAAGGCCGAAAATAAAATCCATCGTCACATGTTCCCATTTCCATTCTGAAACGTGTAATGGTTGAAGCATGCCTGCCGGTCGTTGATGTTCCGCTTTCACTTGTTGACAGGTGAGACACTTAGCAACAAATAAAGCCACATCCTTCTTCATGCCTTTCCACCAAAATTGTCGTCGAAGATCATGATACATCTTTGTGGTTCCCAGATGCACCACGAGTCGAGAATGGTGAAAATCTCGTAGCACTTTTTCACGACAAACCCCAGGTATAAACAGTCTTCCCATAAATCTCAAGCCTTGATTCGGTAGATTGGTCCATCCTTCGGCGTTTCCTTTGTTAGTGACACGTTCCCCATACGCTTGTGCTTCTTTATCAAGTTGTTGGGCCTCCATGACACGGTGTATTAGAATAGGTTGAGAGACCATAGCAGACAAGGAAATGAGATCCTCGGTCTCACCAAGATTAAAATTATATTCTCCAGCCTCTTCCAACATCTTCCATTCCCGTATTGTGATTTGGGCTAAAGACTTCAAAGACTTTCTCCTGAGGGCATCTGCAACAACGTTTGCTTTGCCTGGGTGATATTGTAAACTAAAATCATAATCGCCCAGGTATTCCATCCATCTCCTCTGTCTCAAATTTAAATCCTTCTGCGAAAATAGGTATTTGAGACTCTTATGGTCGGAGAAAACATAAAATTATTCTCCATAAAGGTAATGCCTCCACATCTTTAACACAAAGACAACTGCTACTAATTCTAAATCATGTGTTGGGTAGTTCCTTTCATGTGTCTTCAATTGTCTCAATCCGTATGCCACAACTTTACCCTGCTGCATCAGGACACACCCTAATCCTTCATGAGATGCATCACAATACACCTCATAACCGAGATCCCTCTTAGGTATAATCAGTATCGGCGCACTGGTTAATCGATTCTTTAGTTCCTGGAAAGCCTCTTCACAAGCATTGTTCCACGAGAATTTAAGTCCCTTCCGAGTGAGTCGTGTCAATGGTGACGCCTTTCAATTGGTCGAATAGATCATCAATCCTCGGCATCAGATATTTATTCTTCATCGTAACTTGATTTTACTTTCGATAATCGATATATAATCGCAACGAGCCGTATTTCTTTTTAGCAAACAATGCCGGTGCTCCCCACGGTGAGACACTAGGGCGAATGAAGCCCTTGTCTAGCAAGTCCTGCAACTAAATCTTCAGTTCTCTCAATTTTGCTGGGGCAAAACGATAGGATGGCACCGATATTGGAACAGTCCCCGGGATAAGCTCAATAGAAAATTCAACTTCTCTATGGGGAGGCAGTTTGAACAACTCTTCTGGAAAAATGTCACTAAACTTGTTCACCACCGGTGGAAACACTCCTCGTAAGGAAGGATCATCCCTTATCAAAAGGGTGGAAAGGATCGTATGCACATTTGTTAAATGGTTCACATTGCCTGGTCGAGGTGTCATGTTATCATCTTTATCCCCCACGTAAAAGAAAGAATCTCCTTCTGGAGTATACAAGAAAATCCTTCGTCGATCACAATCAATAAACGCACGAAATGTAGTTAACCAGTCCATTCCAAGAATAATGTCAAACCTCAACATCTTCAACACAATAAAATAGAATACCAGATGATGATCGGCTATTACTACTTCGCACCCTCTACGCACACACCTTAATGTTGCACTATCACCGATAGGTGTTTCGACACTTATAACTACATCCGACATCTCAACAGCTAAACCCAAAGCAGATACAAATGAAGAAGAGATAAATGAATGTGATGCACCAGTATCAAATAATACAGGAGCCTAAGAGTTGAAACTATCAAAGTTCCTCATATCAGTGGGGTATTAGTAGTATTCTCGTGGATTTCAGGAGTTGACGAAGTACCTATTTCTGCAATGGCATAGATTCTTCCTTGTATTCCGGATGTCTGTCCCCGTCCCCTACCCGCAGGTTGACGTACAAATTGTGCCGAAGTTGTCTCCCCAAGAGCTCAAAATACCTGAGTCCCTGTCTGTCGTGTTGGTTGATTGTATGTCAGCCGCTGAGAAGGTTGCGTATTAGATGCTTTCGGACCAACTCTCTCTTGTGGACATTCACGTCGAACATGTCCCTCTTGACCACATTGGTAGCATCTGATGGGTCCCCTCTCCTGAGGCTGACCTTGCGTCACATTTTGTCGTTGCATTGGTGCTTGCTTCCTTTGCGAACATTCTCTTGCCCGATGTCCCTGTTGCCCATAAACAAAACACGCCACTTCCCTTCGCTCCAGACGTGCCGTCGAGGCTACAGATGGGGTGGGTACAGAGCGTTGGGTCTGATAAGTTCTCTGCGGCGCCGAACTAGTGTTGCCATGCTCTGGCCTCTTCTTTTTAATAGGACTTCCCTCAGATTGTGTTGTTCTAGCCACTGATAGCTTCCTCCTCTCTATGATCATGCGCTGTCTGTCATAGCACTTTCTATTACCGTGGCCGTCTCAACTACCTCTGATAAAACCCTCGATCGAAACCCTACCACTTTTTCTCGAATAGCGGGTCGTAAACCCCTCTCGAATCTCTTAGCCCTCAACTCTTCCGTTGACACCATTTCTGGCGCAAACTTTGACAAGCGTGTAAACTCTGATTCATATTGCAAAATGAACAGATTCCCTTGCACCAGCGATAGGAATTCTTCTCTAAACGTATCGCGAATAGACTTGGGAAAATACTTTTCTAAGAATACTGCTGTAAATGCTGCCCATGTACCGTCCGTAACAGTCCTAGGAAACTCCCACCAGTCATTTGCCTCTTCTCAGAGTTGAAATGAAGCGAAACCGACCCTTAGGTCATCTTCCACTATTTGCAAAGTGTCTAAGATCTAGGTGACTACCCTTAACCATTTCGTTGCCATTCTAGGGCCAGGTTCCCCAGCGTAAGTAGGATGGTTCAAGAGTTGAAACTCTTTCATCATCATTGCAGCTCTTGCGTCTGCATCTTGTGCTCCCCCTTGGTTAGCCCCACCCCCAATCAAAGTTCTCATGGCATTTAATATTTGTTGATTCGCTTCTGCAACCCCAACTGGTTCCTACCGGCGTTAGCATCCCCTTCTTCAGGAACTGGCGCTCTTCCACGCCCCCAGCCACGACTGCGGCCTCTACCTCTACCTCCTTCTTTCCTAGGAGGCATCACTATTTGAAAAGAAAACGATTATCAATACATAACTCGTAAACAAATCGATACTCCTTTCTCGAATAGATTCAATTTTAGACGTAAACAGGGCTAACCGCACTCAAGCTTAATCATACTAACTCATAAACACATATCGAGGGAAAGCCCCCAAGTAATGCGACAATCCGAGCAACTAATTCAGATTTCTCATAGAAAGAACATCGGCCAAACGCTTTTCAGTTTCGAACCCTAAAGTAGTTGATCGGACGCCAAATGGCAAGCCACATCACTCCAAGACTCAACCTCCATGCTCATATAAACACATAACATGCGCAAGACTATACAATCACAATCCAATGCAAGCACACAAACCATGCCGTATAGTGGTGCCTAATAATCATCAAACAATTCTCATAAATGATCGCCCTCACTTCCCATGGCTCCTAGGTATCCAAACCTAGAGCTCTGATACCATTATGTCACGTCCTAAACCCTGATCCGTGAACAAACCCAAAATATGCCATATATAAACCATATCCTTAGGAAGTACTTCGAAAGGTAAGAAGGTAATGGATATTATGTTCATAAGATTTGACAAAATGCACAAATTTCCAAAATTACAGTCCCAAGTTCATCACAAATGTTTGAAGTAACATACATTAACAATCACTTTCATTACAGCACTTTCATTATCTTCTATACAACAAAACAAAAAAGATTAAGAAATCATTATTCCCGTTCTTTCCCTTTTCCAAAAGTACCAATGGCTTTGGCATCACCCTACTCTTCGAAACCTGAAAATTTATTTGACATATAGACATGAGCCAAAGCTCGTAGGATAAAGACTAACTCATATATAATGTATGATTTGTGAGGTGTAATGGGTGTAACCGGAATAAATATGCACATTCATCCAAATCATTTCCTTTTAACAAACTCACCCACGCATAGGATATTATGCCTAAACCTTCGCGGGCTTTCACCGCAGGACCGTAGCCCCTCATTTGCATGAACCTTCACGGGCTTTCACCGTAGGACCTCAGCCCCTCATTATGGATGAACCTTCGCGTTCAACCGTAGGTTTTCAATTCAAGTTAATAATTTCATTATATAGTTTCTCATAATTTACATTGTTATTCTAATGTCACCAAGTACCAATAACATAATGTTGATAGCAAGAAAATCACATTATTTGAAACAGGTATACACCCATCATGCATATAGTTACATATATGTCAATCCGCTCTTATTGTAAGAGAAAATTCAACAAATAGATCCAATACGTGCATCCCAACTCAAACTAGGTATATTTATAGATGTGTTATAAGCTCAAAGGGTTAGGAATTTAATAAAAAGGGCCAACGTGAATGAAAAAATATTTTTCCACAACATTCGGCTAAAAACGGGTGAAAAATAATTTTGAAATTTTGACATACCGTCATTAATTTGATCATAACTTTTTTTACAAAAAGAATTTGTTTGTGAGAGTAGTCTTGTTGGAAAGAGAACTTTCGGGGCTTCGAATTGAGTATAAGAACCACCCAATTCGGAGTCCGGATGAGGGAGATATGATCGAACAAAGTTGGCCTTGCGCAGTCAGTCCGCTCGAGCGGACAGGGCTCTGCTCGGGCGCGCTGGCTCCTGAGAGAAACCCAGATTTGCCCCTGTTTTGAGCTTCAAACCTCCAAACACATAACCCTTTGAAAATAAGCTTCAAATCTTTAATTTTAAATCAAAAACACTAGATTTAAGTCTTAAAACTTCTTCTTAACACAACAAATCTTCAATTTCATGGATCATCATCTCCCAAAGAACCTCCAATTTCATGAAATCTCACTCAACCCACACACAAATCTATCAATATGTTGGTTAAGTATGCAATTGACTCAATTTCTACTCATATACACAAAATATCAACTCAAATCTACGCAAAACAAAAGAGATAACCTAGATCCTACCTTGGATTTGCTCGAAAACTTGTGATTTCTTCAAATCTCCCTCCTAGGGTTTGGATGTTGAAGTTTCTTGCTCCCTCCAAGCTTTATCTTCATACTCCTTGCTCCAAAGCTTGGTATCTTCTCTTGATCTCTCCTAATCAAGCCCCCATCTTCAATTTGAGTGATAGAGAATTATGGTTTTGAGGATTGGGTGGGTTTTTTCTCAAGCAGAGAGAGAGAAGGAAGAGATGAGAAGTGAGAATGGGTCATGTGGCTTAGTTTGTGTTATATATATTTTTATATATTTTTTCCCAAATCCTCTCAAAGGCTCGAGAACTCTCTATACTCATCCCGATAGCCCGCTCGAGCGGACCCCCACCACTCGAGCGGTGATTCGTAAACCTGAATCTCAATAAATTTTCTTAAACCAAACTCAAATCTCTAACCTTACTCTTATTATCTCGTTTGAACTTTTTTCCATAATTATGTTGTTAATATTAATAATTATTTTACATATTAAAAATCATCCCTCAACTCATTAATTCGATTGCTAACGGTCATTTTATTTAAAACACATATTGAAAATTTTACACACCATAACATGTAACTGAAAACAACCATTAGGAAACTAAACCCATACCGAGTTATCACAGGTATTCCAGACTTGAGAAGCCCTTGAAATGTGTTGTTCATGTTTGGTCATAAGCATGGGAATGGCTATGTTATCTTTAACCCAAGAAAAGATTAATGATATGGTAAGGAGAAACAGTAAACTTGAAGGGATAGAGTAATTCTAATGATGTTAGAATATTGAATTTTAAAGGGAGGAATGCTAGTGACTTTTGGAAAGAAAAGGCTAGGATGGATTTTATCTTATGGGTTTGTATAGATTTTCTTAGAAGGAGAGAGATTGTAGTTGACATCATGAGATGGGTCGTGGGAATGTGATCCGGTGATAGACGATTGTTAGAAAGATAAATCTGGAGGTCGAGAGTTAATTGCCAAAGCAGTTATTATTCTTTTGGGATGTTATCGGTTATGATGGCACTGCCAATAATGCATGCAGCAATTCAATTATTCAAATTGAGGGTCAAGTCAGAAGCTAGGAGCCAAGAGTGTAAACATACAAGATCTAGTTAGTGTGTTGAATATGACTACCCTATCACATCCGGCATGTAAGGACTATTCTTGATCCTTCTTCAAGTGGTAATTTGAGATAATGAAGGAAATGTTGCTTTGCATAGTGAATTACAAAAATGATCTTTCTGACCATTGGGGTAATATTGTATTTAGATGATTGTGATTGTGGGAGAAAATATTGAGTTCTGCGCTGTTAGGAATGAGTAGGAAAGAAAAGAGTTGACTTAAAAGAGATTGCTGTTGAGTTCTTGGTTGAGTATATGGGACAGCAAACAGTGCATGAAAGCTTTGAACTTGATGTTAACTTTCTTAGTCATATTCGTATAAAACAGGCGCCATCTTTATAGACCTGAATATAAATATGTAAAAGATTTGTGAGAAATGTCAAGGGACCATTAGAAGGAAGAGTTTTCTCATGGACAAACCTGTAGTTGTGCGAAACATTTTAAGTAGGGATAATGAAGTTGATGGTTTTGAATGAATAAGACACCTAGAAACTAAGTATGACGAGTGATCAAATCTCGATGTTGAGGGTTAATAATGTGAGGTACGATGAAAATATAATGATGTTTACGGAATGAAAAATTATAGAAGATCAACAAAAAGATTTTGATTTCGAGAACTATGGTTGAATTTCGGGGATGAAATTTCCCAAGAAAGGAAGGTTGTAGTGATCTAGTACGTTTTTATTTAATTAATTAATTATTTTAATGTAATTAAAGTTTATGGGGATAATTTGTGATTTATATTTGGAGGGGTCCAAAAATTTAATAATATAAATTAGAATTACATAAAATCAAATTGAGGTTAAATTAGAAAGTTGATGGTATATATAAAGAAAAAAGAAAAAGAAATGAAAAAGCCTCTCAGCCGAAACTGAGAAGCTTCAGGAGAAACGCAGAAAAAGAGAGATTGAGGTCAAGAGAGGGAAACTTCGAGAGAGAGAGAGAGATTAACACATATAAGAGAGACCCAAAGGTCCCCCTTCTTGGACGCCTCTGCCGTCTTCTTCCTTTCGATTTCCTCTCCCCCCTTCGTCCTCTTTTCTTCTCTGATTCGGTTCCATGGAAGAAAATCAAATTTTAGAAGAAGAAGAAGGGAAGTTTGCAAATTTGTGAAAGAAGAACGAGAAATGGTGGTTGCCACCTCGCGACATCATATTGTCGATCCTCACCATCATTGCTGCCAGTCAACGCCAATGTTGGCACCACCACCTCATCCAGTCATCTTCGACGACGTCGATTTGGAGTCAAGTTTTGTACATCGAGAGCTTCGTAATCATGCCAGCAAACGTCGATTTCAGGGGAGGTCAAAATCTAGGGTTTGGGTTTTGGTAAAATCTGAGAATTTGGGGACTCTAGATGTCAAAGGAAAGCTGAAAAAAAAAAGACGAGAAGATGAAACATGGGAGCAAGGGGATCCAACCACACCCCTTCGGCGCTGTCATCTTCATCTTTCTTCTTTTTCTTCTTTTTCGCCATGTGAGCGAGGGAGCTTTCAAGCTCTCGATTCATTATCTCCTTCAACAAATTGGAATTCGTCTCTTCTAAATTTGATGTTGTTGCTTGGGATTCAAATAGTGTAAAGCAAGCTCTTGGCGTTGGAGCAGTCATAGCACGAGCTTATGGAGGGACCAAAATCTAGGGTTCCTGGTTGTGGCGTGTTTGGCTCCAACTGGTAGGATTTAGACTAATGTGGGTGAAGTGATTTTGATTTGTGTTGATTTAGCTAGCCATTTTGTGAAAGCTCTAACGTTACAAGATTGATTAAGCTTCTAGATTAATTAGAACTAGCTGGATTTGGGTTTATGATAATAAGATGATATAATGGAAATGGGAACTTGGAATGGGTAATCTAGACCTTGTGATGTAAGATTTAAAAATTTAGAACTAGGTTTGTTAGCCTAAACTTGAAATACGAGGATTGTGGTTAGAACCGAGGTGAGTGGCATAAGCTAGTACTACGGTAATATTAATTTGGAAAAAGAACAAGAATTCAATGATTTGAGAGTTGAGATTTGTTCGCCACTTAAAGGGGGGAGTTTTTCCTAATAAGTGAAAATTGTGATGAAGTTAAGGTTCTAGGTGAATCAACGAAACCTTGTGATTTATTAACTTTGAGAGAAAGGTCAAACATGTAGTTAATGATAGTGATGTTCACTTTTCCCTCCCTAAGACCCTAATATTTTCAAAAGCTAAGCTATAGAACTTAGAACAAATTCATAAATGGGCAAGTTACATGCTTAGTACATGAAAGATGGTTAATTGGATATAGTGATGATTAAGGCTAGAAAATGTACGAATTCAACTTTAAAAAAATAATTAATGAAAGGAACAAGTGTGGGTGTTCTTGAGACTTTTATATATGAATTGGAAAGGTTTGAGGATGGATTGATAAGGAAGTTTTGGTTGTAGTAATCAAGGAGCTTGATTGGTTAAAGAGATTAAAGAATAGATGAAACCATAAGAAGTTAGTGTTTGAAATCCTTTTAACGTGGTTTTAAATGAGATAATTGTTCAATGTTGACATTTTGAATGTTATTAACTTGACTTGAGTTAATAATTGAATTTGGGAATTAAGAGATTCTTGACATATTCATGAGTTACTGTGTGAAATTGCTCGAATAAAGTGAATAAGTAGTGAATTATGCTAAAGTACTATAGTGAAGGATTAATGCAATGATAAAAAATTAATGTACATTGGTTATGTGAAAATGAGGTATGTTTTGAAACGAGAACTATGGAATTAGAAGGAGGGATTAAATTAGACGATTAATGAATGATATGAAACAACATGATGAATGAAGTGGGTGTTTGATAATGGAGGTTGTGAAAATGGGTTGTGGAACTATGAAAATTGGTTTGAAACTCTAAAAAGGCATATGTGGAAAATAGATGCTAAACCTATTAATTTAAGTTATATGATACAATGAAGTAAAATAGAGGGTTGTGAACATTAAGGGGAGATTCTAACACATCTAAGTAATAAAGGCAAGATAAGGACAATGAATAAAAGGAAATAACCTGGATGATTAAAATGCTAGTGATATCACATAATTCAATAACTTGATGTTAAAATGTTAAGTTCCTGGTTTAATTGGAAAGGATTCAGGAAGTTGTGAACGTATAGCAGTTAAGAACTTGTGATTAAATAAATATTTGGAATGAATTGATTTGATTTAAGGAAAAGAAGAACACGATGGATTTATATTTGAAACGTGTTGAATTAAATGTGGAAATCAAAATGAATAAATTAATGTTGAGTTTTAAATTGAATTATGAAGGTTAGATAAAAATATGAGTTAATTGAATAATTATTAGTTAATAACATAATTTAAAAGAGTAAAATTGGGTGAACATTGAATATGAGATTTATGATATTAAAATGAAAAAATATAAAGAAAGTAATTTGAGAAATCTATGCTTGTGAAATTGAATTGGGGAGAGGAACCTGTGGATGATTGGACTCCCGGTGATTTATGGATATGTGATATTGATTTGAAAATGGTGCGATTGTGGAATTAGAATGGGGAATAGATTCCCAGTTATTAATAAATAATGATATGATTATGAATTAATGATGGGGTTAATCAAATATTGAACCGATGATAATTGATGTAAATGTGATTAAGTTGGGCTTGCACAGCTCCGCAGTGAAAGACTGAAAACTTGCGTAAGATGGGTACTGTGTTCTATCGAATTAGTCCCCGTAAAACGGACGTGATTGTGTTATGGCGAGTTATAGAGCTATCTACTACCCAATGGTTTCGCGTAGCCTATTGGGGAAATAAGGAGGGATTTCTATAAGCTGCACCCGACGTCGGTTCAATATGGGATTAATGGAATGAAACGGAAATGTGAATAACAGATGGATGAACTTGAAAGAGAGAACGAAAAACAAATGTGACTAGTGAGAAAGAAAAGAAAGAATAGAAATTAAAATTTAATTGATAAATGAGACGCTGAAGAGAGTTTAATAATACTATAACGTGAGAATAATTAACAGACGAAATAAGTGGATGAGTTTAAGTAAATTTGAAGCCAAGAAATCTAAATGAATTTATATTATCTTTGAAGTTTATACGAACTGGATGTGTATGTGAATTAAGAAATAAATAAAATGAATAAATGAAAGTGATTACATAATATCTTGCTCATTCACTCCTCACAAATCATGCATTGCACTTTATTAGTCTTTATTCTATGAGTTTTGGCTCATGTTGTCTATATCCAATTTTTTTTTCAAGTTCTACTACAAAGAGAAGGCGCAAATGCATTCTAAGGTTTTGAAGAATGAAGAACATAAATTTTTTTGGGAGATATGTAGTTATCTTTTGCAAAGTGTAAAGAAGATGTAGTGCATGTATACATGTTTTGGCTAGATGCATTTACCACTAAGTTTACAATATCATTAAGAATCTAAGAATTTTTTTTTGGATGAATGTAATAATTAAGATAAATGAATGAAGTTTTAGATGTATAATGAATAGTTATGGTGCATGTATGTCTCTTAATCTTTTGAACTTTCACTTTGAGAATGTGTGTACATGTAATGAAATGGAGATGGCAGCTGGTAAGTAGTTTTGACTGTGATGGTGAGATGAAATTCAGGTAGTGTTTGAGTATATATATTGTGGATTGAATTTGACAGATTTACAGAAAAATTTGGAATAGTCCGAAAAATAGAGGAAATTCTGCCGAAATTTTTGAAAAATATATTTAGAATATTTTGAGGTAGAGTTCTAGAAACCATAATTTATTTTTTGGATTCAATGTGATTTCTTTAAAGGAGGTTCAAACCATGAATAGAGTTTTATAGAAAAAGTCATATCGGTTGTTCGGTAACGTTGAGTTATCAAATGGAGTTCACGTGACCCGGGAGTCAAGGCGTGACATCGGACCCGCTCGAGTGAACCCACCTGAGCTGGATATGAAACTCTATTTTCTTTAGCTAAAAGTGTCTTTTTCATTCGGGTTTTGTTTCAGGACCTTCTTGTGTTAAAATTGAATCCCCGAGATTTTTCTTTTCAATAGTTTAACTCTTTTTTTGAAAATTGTTTTAGAGGAGATGGTTTGTTGGGGAACAATGGTTGTAAAACGGGTTTTATTAAGGATTTTTCTTTGCGAGCCGATCTACCTTTATGAGTTTTCAAGGGTGGCACTTGTGGTTCGATTTGGGGACGTGGCAGCATGCATTTAACATTTTTGTTTGAAAAATGAGCAATATGAGTTTGCATTAATTTAGTTTTTATATGATCTTTTTTAAGTATTTTTAAAAAAAAATTTGACTCAAATGACATACTTTTTTACTTTTCTCATATTGAAGAACCGAAAAATAAAGCATTTCAACCAAAATTAAATAGAAAAAAGTCCCCAAAAAGTGAAAAATCCTTCAAAAAAAAAACTTAGATCAGGCATGCTTAATACTGAAGGAAAGTTGGACCAAATGCTACTTACTTCACCTATAAATAATAGAGTTTGAAAAGTATTCTAAAAAAAAATGTGCTGCAAATTTGAATTATGTGAATTAGCCTCTACATAAAAAAATTTTAAAAAAATGGGTGATAAACTCTATTAGACTTTGCAAAAAAAGTTATTTTGCTTTCATTTTCTTTTTGTAGCTAACAAGTTTGTTTGTATCGTTTAATAAAATAGCATTTAAAATTTTTTTTAAATGTAAACTTGGGTAAAAAGTTACCTCCTATTTTATGTTCTAATTGAATATATAATATTATCTTTTTATATAATTGGCAATCATAATTATGACTTTGGTTATATAATATTATCTTTTTATATAATTGACAATCATAATTATGACTTTGGTTAACCTCGGCTTAAAGCCGAGCTTGTAATATTTTTTGCTTAAAAATTTAAAAAGTTGATGTCAAAAAATAATATTTTATCTTTATAATAGAAACTTAAAGTCACTCTTTAATTAAATGATCTTTTGCATATTTGACTTTAAAGTCAAAAAGAAATTAAGTTATCAAACGAAATCAATATATAATTGGCATTTGTAATAATCTATCCAAGTATATAAATGAAGAGCACCCATTTGGTTCCCCTTAAATGAAACTGTGGATTTTGGTTTATTAAAAATATTCTTAGTTACTTTTTATTTATTTCAAAATACCCATCAGATTTTTCCTTCATCATTTAATTTTGAAATCAAAACTACTCTTATTTTAAAGTCAAACTATTTCACTATTTAACTTTTTAAAATTACTTTAATTTTTGAATAAATAGTTATATACGCATGAGTGTACCAACCACTAGTAAGTTATTAAGTAGGAGTATATTGCATTTTCTAATGTAATAGTAGTATGAATAGAGTGCTTTATAAAGTGTTGTTGCTCGAACATGTTTCTTTCTTGTTTTAAAGTTCAATCCATATTATGTCTCCCTCTATTTTGCTATCACACATTTTTTTAATTTCTCTATTAGGATTTAGATCCGATGTACGTTTGGCAATTTGTTTGAAAAATATTCTTTAATTATTTTGTGATCTTTTTTTAATCAATTTACTTGTATTTCATCTTCTATGGAAGTAAATTATTAAGTGTTTGGAGTTTAGATACTTATATTGCATGATATGTGTGTCAAACGAATTAGTGGACATATTGAAACTAATTGATCAACCAATTGATAAGTGAAAAGACCGATTAATCGGTTTTCTAATATACTACAATCTCAATAAGATTGCATTATGCACAGATTGATTGGGATCGATCACTTATCAATCGGTGATTAGACTGATCAATCAGTCTGCTTCGCAAGACTGCTTTAAATTGCTGTTAGGGTTATTGCAGTCATATGCTTTTGGTATATTCTCTCTCTCTCTCTCTCTCTTTAGTAATTGAACCTTTGAAGAATAAGATTTCTTAGAGTTATATTTGCCTACTGCTTGATGATCAGATAGATTCAGTGCTTCCAAGAATATCGTCAAGCATCATATTCTTGGCTTTTACCAGTTTTTGGTGCATCTTGAGTGGATTATCAAGGCAAGAAGCCCAAGATGGATTCTGTTAGCAATCAAACACGGTTTGATGCAAGTGAATTCGACAAGAATAAGTTATGTTTGTAAGTGGTGGATTTAACTTGGTATTGCAAGAACTCTTATAACCAGAACTTGATCCATAGCGCTCGATTTACTTGTACTTGAATTGATCTCGTGACTTTTACCCGTGTTGAGATTTTTTACATTAAATCTATTTATAATTGTGTTGTAGGGACCTAGTCCCTTGTTATTTTCTAAAATTAATAAAAACGAGTATATTACATTCGGTGAGAATGGTTGTATCTGTAAATCATGTGTAAGAATTAAAATTTGAACAGGTATATATTTGCTAATGATGGTTAAGTGTGGGGTAGTGCATGAAAACGTTGTTGTGAGGTGTTTGGCTTATATTTGGTTGATTTTTAGCCTTTTTTTGGTTCAGAGTTTCTATCCAGTTTTGACCGCTCGAGTGGAGGGTATACCGCTCAAGCGAATAGGTGGCCGAGAGTTTCTAGGTTTGGGAGCCGCTCAAGTGGTGGGAAATTTTCTCTAGTAGACAATCGGCGAACAACTTATAAATTACGGGTTTTAACATTTTACATTCATTCTTTTTTTCTCTCTCTCTCTCTCTCTCTCTCTCTCTCTCTAGAATAGAAGTGAGAGCTAGGGCTTGGGTTTGAAGGGTTATTTGGAGCTTTTTAGCTTCTCTTGGTGAGATATCTCACATCCTTCTTAGTTGTTTACCCATTGGAGGCTCGAGCTAGACATTAGAGGCTCCATTTTCGCCTTTTGGTTGGAGATTCTCACATTTGAAACTTATTGGACCATTTTTTCTTATGAATCTAGCATTCCAAAGGTAGGATCTAAGACTATCCTTAAATATCTATATGATATGCGTTGCATCGTCGATTTTACGAACCTAAAAGCATGAAAATGATGTTTGCAAAGCCTTAGGTTAGGATTTGAGATTAATGAAGGATAAATCTTAGATCTATGAATGATTTAACATGATTCTATCTTTACGTTGTCATTAGATACGACTGGATTTAAAAATGATGGGCTAGGATTTGAATTTGAGCTTCAACCATGAAATTTAAGAGTTTTGGGGTTAAGAAACTCATATGTTGAAATTGATGTGATTATTGATTGAATTGGGGGCTGTAATAACCAATTGCATATACATTTTATGAATTTATGTGGCACATGATAATGCTGGGTGGTAAGGTTGGGGGTTTTAGTGTAAAATCGAGAAACATATGTGGTGATTGGGTTTTAAACCATATGGGTATGAGTTTTGGCAAGAGGAACCGGGTTAACGGTCGGACTCATTTTGGTTGTTAATGAAATGAAACAATTGAATGATTGAAGTACCGTGTGATGAAATTGAACAATTAAGTTTGGGCATGAGTTGCTACTCGATGAAAGATCGAAAACTTGCGCAATGTAAAGTAGGCTCTTTATTCGGGTTAATTCCCATAAAAATGTGCTCTTGAGCCGCCCACCAATTAATGTTTTTGAGAAAAATAAAAAAAAGTGTGCTCTCCGTGTCGGGCTATAGAATGAGTATTTACTCTTAGAACCTCGTATGGCCCGGTGGTGATAAATACGTCTGAGTCTATAGGTGTCGTTCGATTTTGGTACTTGATTGAATTGACGAATAAATTGAGTTGGTAAAACTTTAATTGGATTAATGGATAAAATGATGGGATACGAGAATGCGCTGAGTTGGTTTGAAAATGGAGAGAAGATTGGTTATAATGGTTAATTTAACTTTAATTATGGAGCACTTAACAATAACTCTTTCGTTGAAAGATTGGATATGTATTAGGAATTTGACTTGGGATAAATGATGTTGATTTTGGTTAAACTTATATGTGCATAATTCATAACCATCTTCACATGTCATACATATATTCATTGTTAGTCTTTTTTCTATGAGTTTCGGCTTATGTTATTTAACAACATTTCAGATAATAGCAGAAAGAAGGTTTTAGAGTAAGGCGGATGGTTGATGGACCCCTTTTTGAGTAGTTGATAGGATTACATTCTCATTCGTATTATCTTTTGAGAAATAAAATTGTAAAGATATAGTTTTTATTTTCTTTTGGAGTGCTTCGATTACTGTATATTGGGTTAGAACTCCTGTGCTGTAAGGCCCTAAGGCTGCATATTCATGTTATGTATGCATGTGAGGATGTTTCGTTCTTTTGTTGAGTTGAAAGCTTTAATCTTCGAACGATGTATCATGTTATTAAAGTTTGATTTCGGGTTCTTGAATTGAAAGGTGATTGCTTTATCCTCAAATGTATGTTTTACTTTTCAAGTTTGCCTATCAAAAATTATGTTCAAAGAATGAAGGGAAAATGGTGATTTTTTCAACACTTAGAGAATTTTATATCTTTTGGGTAGTGAACTCTTGGGTGCCACACCGCTCGAGCGGTGAGGAGTCCGCTCGAGCGGGCTCTACTAGGTGGCTTTTATTGAAAATTGTTTTAGAATGTGGTCTTTCTTAAATGTTTTCGGGCTATCTTTTAGAGTATAAATTGACTGTTTTAAGAGGTGGTTTACAAAAAGATATGGTCACCTTTATTTGGGTAATTTTCTAATTTTACTCGGGTTTTATTATTTCAAACATCGGGGCGTTACATGTGTAGTTGTATTTTTATGTTTATGTTATTAGCTTTGATATATCGATTAATACAAATCAAATTAGAAAAGGTTTTTCAGTCTCGACCTCTTCTCCCTTTTATCTTCTCCTCATTATGTTTAACTTGAATCAAAACCTTAATGGCATAAGAAAAATAAAAATAAATATGATTACTTTTTTTATAAAAAAAATTCATATAAGCCTTAAGATGATTTTTTAAATTATTTTTCATTTTTAATGAACTTTTTCCACTCCAGACAAAACGACATATACGTTTAGATTTTTTTATAATGATGAATCGATAATATAAAAATTCTAAGCCAAAAAAATCACAATTACATGAAAAGCTATCCTAAACAGTAACGAAGCTCCTCGAGGTATCGGGTCAGATCCAACTATGTTTCATAATTTTGTTGTGTGAAATATCTTATTTCAATCCAACAATAAAAAAATTTTATTTTAAAATATTTTTCATATATCAACCGAACACTAGAAAATAAAATAGAAAAATACTTTTTTCACAAAATATTTTACATTAAAACGAACTAAGCTTAAGGGTCAAACTGTTTTTTATTAAATCTGATATATAAAATATTAATTATAGACCTTAAACAATTTTGGGCGTGATTTTAGCAGCTCTCGAGCTGCCTCTCCTATCTATATAACACGTTAGGAGGGTTTTGATGTGACAGGTATGTATTTGATCAAGTGGCTCCTATATTGCTTCCACTAATCCAACGGTGGGGAGGCATAGAAGAGAAACGAAGAAGGGAATCGCAAGGATACGTGAGGCAACCTCTAGGATTGATCTAATCCAACGGTCCACGTTCTCTCCAATTCTCCCAGGCTCTCTCTCTCTCTCTCTCTCTCTCTCTCTCTCTCTCTCTCTCTCTGTGACTCACTGTATGTCTCTTAGCCTTTTCTGTTGTTCCAGCCGTCCCTGCCTAACCTACTATCACACGCCTCCCTCACATCCATCACACCTCTCTCACGTCCTTCACAGTAGAAGAGGGAGTCACTGGCTTACCAAGCCGTAAAAATGATATTCAAGGAGCCCTTGCATAAGCTCTTAGACCAGATCAAGGACAAGCCTTATTTCCAGTGGCCCCGAAAGTTGATGAGAGATCCAAACAGACGTGATCAGAAGAAGAAGTGCCACTATCTTCGAGATCATGGCCATTTAACTGAGGAATGTAGAACCTTCAAAAGGCATTTGGAGGACCTAGTACAAGTAGAGCACCTGCTTGAATTTATTGACGCTGAAATGACTGCTCGAAAAGGGAGAAACTGAGAGCAAGACCAGAGGACCGAACAAGGTGATGCTCCACTTAGCATAGCAAAGATGATCCATGGCACAACCGAGCCAATAACCCGGTCAGTTGTTCGGCACCAAGTCAGGACCATTGCGCATGCCATGATGGTAGATGAGGGCAAGCAACGACGAACGAAAGGAGACTCTAGCCAAGGCCAACCTAAGGGGATCAGCTTCTCAGAGGAGGACAATGAAGGAATTTATCGACCTCATAATGACGCCTTGGTACTAACGCTTCGCATTGCCAACTACGATGTAACGTGAATGCTAGTAGACCAGGGCAGTTCGATAGATATCATGTACTATAGCCTGTTCCAGAAGTTGGGACTGAAGGATTCTGCACTCAAAAGTTGCGTGACACCCCTGATCGGCATTGGCACAGATCTAGTATGGCTAGTTGGACGAATTACAGTACTAGTAAAGACGGGGCCCATAACGGTAAATACTGAGTTCTTAGTTGTCAATCAACATTCTTCTTATAATACAATTGTAGGTAGGACATGGATTCATAGTCTGGGAGCAATACCCTTAACCTACCATCAATCCCTAAAGTTCCAAGTGGGCCAAGAAGTAGTTGAGATCAAATGAGACCAACACGCAGCGAGACAGTGTTTCCTAGCAACATTAAAGAGCCCCGAACAATATCTAGAAGTGAAGACCGTCGAAATAGAGGAAGGACCAACAATCTATGATTACAGCCAAACTGCCGAAGAGAAGGTAGTGGAGCAGCTTAAGAAAGTCATCATCAACCCGGAGGACCCAGATCGGTTCTTCTTGCTTGGAACGAGCATGGCCGAACAAGGGGAGATCGAGCTGGTTGAATTTTTGAAGGAAAACAAGGAGGTCTTCGCATGGACGCCGTATGATATGCCAGGGATAGATCACACGGTAATTGGCCACCGATTAAATGTGGACACACAAAGGAAGCCGGTGATACAGAAGCCTAAGAAATCGGTACTGCACCATGCAGAGGCATTGGTTGAGAAAGTTCAGAAACTAAAGGAAGCTGGGGCCATCAAAGAAGTCCACAACCCAACCTGGTTGGCAAACACTGTCGTAGTCAAGAAGAAGGATGGAAAGTGGCGAGTATGTGTGGACTTCTGTAGACACCCCAATTTGACCCCGCCGATTCTTAGGTAAATTCGATGATGAAAACATGTGGATTAGTGCTTCTGTACGATCCTTGGGAAGTGATCCAAGCTCGGTATTTGAACTCGGAACCTTCAAGCCAATAAAATTTTGACGAACCATCGAAACTTGCTTTCCAAGTAAGGCGACCGCCAACTTTCATCATGGCACTCGCTATAGAACTTTGTAGAAACCCTAGCCAAAAGTGGTGACTGCCACCTTTCATAATGGCGACCGCCAACTTCCATTATGGCGATCTCCACAGAACTTTGTGGAACCTTTCAAAAACATGGCGACCACCAACTTGCATCATGGCGACTGCCAACTCCAAATGGCCTGACGTGTCCCAAAACGCGGTAACATCTCATTAGTTGAAGAATTCTATAAATACCATACCCCATCGTACGTTTTCAGTACAAATTTTGGGTGAGAGAGACTTTGCCGATATACTGAGCGATCCCGATCCCCGACGCCGAAACCCTGCCGAACCTTTGACCAACGTTGAAGTTTTTCTTGGATCGCCACCCGAGGATTGGCCCATTGGAACACATTCCCGACTTGAGCATGCCACAATTCAAGTACCTCGTTTGGATCGCCGGTCCTTCTAGCCATATTATTTCTCTTTTGGGGTGATTGGATTACATTTAATTTCAGTTCAAGTAGCCCTTCTCATTTACATAGTTAATCTTAGTTTAGTCCTTTAATCCGTTGCTTAATTAACACACTCACACCAAGCACATTATCGTTTTCTTTAATATATGCATCAAATTAGTGCTAATATAATTAAACGATACAACAAAATAATATCGATATTGTCGTAATTCAAAACACTTACATTAAAATGGTTATAATCGTCAATATTATACCAATTTAAATTTAGTATTTCATTTCTTCTTTTTCCTTTTTTTATGTTAATTTAATATCCTAGCATTCTAATTCATTTCCTTCTCTTTTCCTGTAAATATTAATTTAATGTTCCATTTTCTTTTTTCTTTTTTGCTCAGTATCTCTTTTATAACTTTCATTTTCCATGTTAATGTAGTCCCTCTTTTCTAGTATTTTATTTGATTGATTATAATGTTTCATTTAGAATTTTTTTCTTTTAATATTAGTTAATCTTTAATGCTAACATGTCTTTTATTTCTTTTTTATGGCAGTGTAGCTTTATTTTTCTTTTAATATTCTATCATATTTTCTTTTATTTTCTTTTAATTTTGGCATAAATTATTTTCTTCTAGCATTTCTTTTCTTTTTCTTTTCTCTCAATATTAGTATAATTTCTTTTTTAGCACTTATTCTATCTTTCTTTTTCTTTACTTTTATTAAACCTAAAAATCATAAAAAGTCCTTTAGGCTAACTTTCTTTTCCTTTTTAAATGTAATTATCTTTTCTTTATTTTCTTTTTGTTTTCTTCCATCTCTTTTAAAGAAAATATAAAATGTAAGTAATTAGGTTTTCTTCCCTTTCAATAGTTTAATAATATTTTCTACAATTTTCATGTTTTTCTTTATAAATTTTTTCTTTATTTTTCTTTAAACTCTCAAAATTTTCTTTGATAGTAGGCTTTCCTTTAGTATAAAAATTTTCATGCATCTTTTTATATTTAGTTTTTGTCTTTAATGTTAATTTAGTTTATTTTTGATTATGCATGTTTTGGTTATTTTCATTAAATGCATGTTTATATTAGTTTAGCTTATTTGGTAACAAATCATGTTGAGGTAATTTTAGCGTCTTTCTCATATTTTTTACACTTTTATTTAAACCATGCTAGTTTAGTTTATTTTTATAAATATTGCATGTGGATATATTCCATGTATCTTTTAGATAGAAATTGCATGCCATAGGACTTAGAATTTTTCTTTTGACACTTATTTATTTTGGAGTGCTATGTACATATTTGATGTATTTTCTATACTTGATTTTGGATGTTCTCTCTTTGCCTCTACTTTATTTATTTGCATGCATTTGAGAAATCGTATTAAAGAACCAATGATGATTAGTAGAGGCCAACCTTACGGTTGGACGAATGGGGTTCCTAACACCTTCTCCGATTCGTACCTTAACCTCCGAACCCTAACCCCCGAACCCTCTTTCTCTAGTTAACGTTTTAAAGGTCAGTAGCAAATTTTGTTTTTCTTAGTTTTTCTCGAAAACTAAGTGGCAACTCCATTTTCAACAAAAGGGATTTTTAAAATTTGATTTTCAAGGTGTTAAATTTTTTTTTCTAAACATTCTTTGAATTTCTTATTTTGAACATTTTCCAAAAACACCTAAATCCCAACACTACAGTATTTTTTGACAACTCCGCTGGGGACTGGTTTCCAAAATCATTGGTTCTTAATAAAATCTCTCATTTTCATTTCTGCATGCACGTGCATTGTTCTTCAACCCCCTACCTGGTCGACCCGATGCCCTGAACGTTCATCTATTTTGGAGATTATTTGGAAGACCGGCAACCCTTGCTGACTGTACGCTATCATAGGTGCAGTAAAAGAGTTTGGGCGTACTATTTAACCATGTCCTGCACCACTCCAGGCATGGGAGGTATATACCTGGCTCTATTTAGAAGGTACCCTGTTCAGTTGGCCAAAACTGGCATTTTGCATATAGTGAATTTAGAACCCCCTAATTAGGTGCTGCTAACCCTAATAGGATTATGTATTTTTTATTGTATGTTTTGATTGTATATATTGTTATGATTGTTTGTTCGGATTAGACTAGTTCTTTCCCTGGGTTCGGCCTGAATTTTCTGTTATCCTTTTATTAGATTAGTTTTTGCCTTCGGGTTCTTCCCCGGGTTTCGTCATTCACCCTGATCAGTTTTTCACGCCGTAGTTTTCTTTCCAGGGTCATGCCCCGTGTTTCATTTTAACACATCTAGGATAGTCTCTCTCTCCTCCAGGTTCTTCTCGGATTGTCAGTTCTTCCCTGCTGTTGTATCAAGCTTCTTCCTAGGGTCATGCCTGTATTTCGTTTTGGACCTTTGAGATGATTTCTCCCCCTTCTGGGTTCTTCTCGGGTTGTTATTTCTATATCCCATATTTAGTCTAGGCTTGTTTTCTTCAAACCCCTTTCTTTCGATCTATGTGAGAAAGTTTTATTTTTCTACCGTTATGCTGCCAATTTTCTTTTAGACTCATAGGTCGAACCAGCCTCTTGAGGTTTAGAATAGTCTTATTTTCGAAACGCCGTCCGCTTAGATAAAATCTTTCCTCTAGAACTTGGTTGATCTATCCCCTTTGGTTCTCATCCTGGGTTTTCAGATGTTCAATTGTTATGCTTGTGGTATGAGCTTAACAACGGCACTATTTCAATTTCAGCTGTTGTGTGTATTTGGGATATTTGCTGTCTGTTGTCTGAATTCTTTCAAAAAAATATCTGAGACTGGTTATTCTGCTCGTACGATTCAAGTTTTTCTGGGGGGTACCATTGATCCAAAAAAAGTATAATCGACACGAGTTTGGGTAAGATCAGAATCAGGCAGACTTTGTAGAGTTTTCGAATCAACAGGCATGGCAGAGAATGAAGTTAATTTGACATCCCTGATGAGGGCTATTACCGAGATACAGCAGGCTGTGGAACAACAAACCTAAGCTCAAACTCAATTCAGGCACAGATACAAGCAATTCAAGCCCGTATGCTCGATGTGAATGGGCAGCCAGACAATACGAATGAGAACGGTAAAGATTTTTGGGATGACAACCAAGGACCCGAGATACCGCAGGTTGCTGTACCACCTCGGGTTCCCCGCTCGATTGTGAAAGAAGATGAAAACACCGCTCAATTTAGGGAATTCGCGCTGGCAGAAAAGATTGACCGGATGGAAAAGGTACTAAGAAAAGATAAAAGAGTATAAGAATATATGCTGGATGCAGGTAGTTTGTGCTTATTCCCATATCTAAAATTTCCCGAGAAGTTTAAGATGCCAGAAATGGAAAAGTTTGACGGCACTAGGGATCCTTGTATCCACCTGAGAATGTATGTTGGCACCCTCTCTCCCATGGGGATCGATAATCAGCTTAAGGCCCAATTGTTCCATCGGTCGCTTTCTGGGGCTGCGAAAAGATGGTTTCTCTCTCTGGAAGTGGCCAAAACAAGAACGTGGGAAGACATAGCCACCGCCTTCATTAGTCAGTACAGCTACAACGTTTAGCTGGACGTCACTACTCGAGAGCTTGAAATGACCCGACAGGAGAACCGAGAGTCTTTTGTTGATTTTATGACCCGGTGGAGGGGCAAGGCTGCCAAGATGACAAATCGACCATCTAAGAAAGAACAAGTAAGGATAGTAGTGAAGAACCTACAGTCCCCGTTGAAGCGTTATTTGATCACGCAGACACTCTATACATTCGAGCAGTTATTTGATGCTGGGGTTCAGATAGAAGATGCAATCCAGTCTGGAAATATTGAAAAGACCGAGCCAAGCCAGAAGCCCAGATGGACTTTCCCCACAAATAACCAGAACCAACCCACTACCACCAACCTCGTGTCCCGCTCACACGAGGTGAACTTGCTGAACCCATCCTCTTTTTCCCAACAGTCCAATAATGCCCAACAATCAGATAACAGCCAATAGCAACAGAGGCCAAGGACGGTGTTTACTCCCCTCAACATTTCTTTATCCACCACCCTAAGTCGACTCATCGAGAAGGGGCTCATCAAACCATTAGACCCCATGCCTATACCCGATCCCCTGCCGCCAAGAAACAATGCCTCTCAATACTGCGCCTTCCATTAGGTTCACGGGCATTTAACTGATAAATGTATGAGGCTCCGATATGAGATCCAGAATCTCATTGACAACAAAGTGATCCCTCCTCCATCAGCCACCCCAAAGCCGAACATCACAACTAACCCACTGCCAAATCATGCCAGGCAGGCTGGGGTAAATTACATGTCTTTAGGGGAATCGAAGGGCCCAAGTCAGCACATTTACTCAGCACACCTTCCCCGCCCTCATGTTTCAATAACAGAAAACCAATCAGTTTGCTCATTCATGATGCTCAAAGGCAGTCGTGACAGGATGGAAGAATGGAAAGCCTGGAAATGGTATCGATTGATGATCCAAACCTACCAATAAGAGGAGGAGCACAATGAAGGGGATGACTGGCCATTGGATTACCCAACTCGACCTTATGAGTTTGGCCATGTACTTGATGGAATCACCCATCCCTAACTTTTTGAGGAGGAAGTACACGTTGACGACATGCAATCCTATTAGCTAATTTGGATTGTGTTGAAATCTGATGGGACCGAATGGACTAATTTTTGGGCCACTCAGGAGCAGCAGGTGAACTTTATCGAAGAGGACATCCAGGAGGAGGTTGAAAATACATGGGCTATCAAAGATGATGAGGAAAGAAGGGAATAGGTAGCCGTTAGTGACCTAAGGGATTTGTGGGCATTCGAAGGCCCTTTACACGTAAACGAAGTAAGACAGACTGATAATGTGATGCTGAGATTATGGGATCTTGAAGATGGTGTGGAACACCTAACCAAAAGTGGGCAACACTTTAAGCTAGCTCAGTTAGAGAGGGGATAGCCAGGTGAAAGGGGGAAAAAGACAGAGCAAGAGGAAAAGGACGATGCTGTGCTGAGATAGTTAAAAAAGACATAGGCTAACATCAGTATTTGGGCCTGTAGATGGCGTCACATAAGCATAGACAAGCTATTTTGAAAGTGTTGAATAAGGCCAGTGTCTCGATAGATGCAACTCCCGAGCAGCTTATTGGACTTACTCTGCTAACCGTCAAACCGAAAGTCATTTCCTTTTCTGATAAGGATTTTTCCGCTGAAGGAAAAAGTCACAACAAGCCGCTTCACATCACCATGAAGTGCCTAGAAAAATGGGTCCCAATAACCTTTATCGATAATGGAGACATCAGTTGAGTTTGCAGCAGGTGTCGTTTACCGTTTCAGTGGGACCACTAGAGACATCAGTTGAGTTTTACGTGCTAGATGTGCCGAACTCCTTCAATCTGCTGCTAGGCAGGCCATGGCTGCATAAACCAAATGTCCAGGCAGTTCCATCTACCCTTCACCAAAAACTAAAATTAATAAAGAACGAGGCAATTTTGACCATTCATGGAGAGGACAGTATTCACCCTCCGGAAGGAGGAGATGGCACAACTCTGCTAGAAGTTCAACATAGTGGAGATGATGTGTTGCTCGGTGGTTTTTTGTTTGATGAAGCACATGCTGTTCAGACATTAATGAATGAAGAAGAAAGGTATGTCAACCTACGAGCTTTAATGATGATGAGAAAAATGTCATTTTTCCCTGGCATGGGATTAGAACCTAAACTGTAGGGAATCCCAGAACCCATTCAGGTATTGCCGACCTCGCACCATTTTGGTCTTGGGTATGAGCCAATGGAAAAAGATCTGAAAGGGCTTAGAAGGGGGCGAAAGGCCAATTATTTTGGAACGCTCAACGGATACTTCATCAAGGAGGGAAAAGATTTCCTGTATTATGGCTTTTCAAAGCCATGGGTCGACGAAGAGACCAATGAAAAGCTGCCAGGGTTAGAGATCCTTTTTAGCCACCAGCTGTCTGACACGGAAGAGGAGGAAACAATGGAAAGAGAGAAGGAAGAAAAGAAGATTCAGGTAGAGGATTGGGCTAACAAGCTTGATGGTACTAACCTGGGAGTGCTGTTCAATAAGGATATGGCTTAGCTGCGTATAACTAAATCAGACAGCTTCAAGATGGGCTTTAGCACACCGGCAGATTGAACCAAGCTCATCGTCGATGCGGCCACAAGGGAAGTAAAGAATTGGTCTATCGAGTCTTCTGATGTGCAGGTCGTCTATCCTGAGTCCAAGTTTGAGTTGGACTCTGTAATCGAGGGCACGTCTGTTGGTACTCCTCTTCCTGCTTTTACCGTCAAGTTTGTAATCCCTTCTATTTCTAATGAAATGAATAAGATTTTCGAATACTCTGCTTTGTTTGATTTATTTCACATGCCTTTCGAAAATTTTGAATTCGGCGGGAATATCCTCAAAAAAATAAAACTTTTAATAAAAAGAGAAGAAGAAATGCGTGCCCAACCAATAATTGAAGAAACTTTGTCAATAAATCTGGGTAATCAAACTAACCCACAAAATGTTCAAATTGGCTCTTCTTTATCCTTAGCTGAACAATAACAATTAATAACTTTATTAAAAGAATTCAAAGATGTGTTTGCATGGTCTTACGAAGATATGCCTAGAATTGATCCTGATATTGTCCAACACCACATCCCTCTATACCCTTATGCTAAATCGGTCAAACAAAAATTAAGACGGATCCGGCCAGAATGGGCTCTGAAGATCAAAGAAGAAGTTGCCAAGAAAATCAATGCTGGATTTCTGATGGTAATCGAGTATCCAAAATGTGTAGCCAATATCGCACCGATTTTAAAGAAGGACGATCGTATCTGAGTCTACGTGGATTTTTAGGACCTCAATAAGGCTAGCCCGAAAGATAATTTTCTGCTACCGCACATCGATGTCTTGGTAGATAGTACAGCGGGGCACGCCTTGTTGTCATTCATGGATGGCTTCTCCGGGTATAACCAGATTCTGATGGATCCTGAAGACAGAGAAAAGACTACATTCACCATGCCTTAGGGCACCTATTGTTATCGTGTAATGCCGTTTGGCTTGAAAAATACTGGGGCAACCTATCAAAGGGCTACCACTACCTTGTTGCATGACATGATACATAAGGAGGTCGAAGTGTACGTGGACGATATGATAGTCAAATCCAAGGATCGGGAAGGCCACATCACAGCTTTGTGAAAATTCTTTGAAAGGATTCGAAAGTACAAGATGCGGCTCAACCCACAAAAATGTGCCTTCGGAGTTACTGCCAAAAAGATGCTTGGATTTATGATCACTCAACGGGGCATCGAAGTCAGAGATTTTCTGGGTAAGATATAATTTATCAGTCGATTCATCACAAAGCTGACAGCTACCTGCAAGCTTCTTTTTCGTGTACTGAAAAAAGGAGTCCAATTCGAATGAGATCAGAAATTCCAAGACGCCTTCGATGCCGTACGACAGTACCTAAAAAATTTATCCATTGTAGCTCCTTCTGAACTTAACAGGCCACTGATTCTTTACTTTTCAGTGACTGATTCAGCAATGGGATGCATGCTTGCACAAGAAGGAGAAACTAAAATTGAAAAGGCCGTCTGCTACTTAAGCAAGAAGATGACTGGGTTAGAAATACGGCATACGCCGCTAGAAAAGACATGTTGGGCCTTGGTTTGGGCTTTCCGAAAACTAAGGCACTACATGTTGTCTTTCACAGTGAACATCATCTCTCGAATAGACCCGTTGAAGGATCTGTTCGAAAAGGCAGCACTGACAGGAAGGCTAGCCCGATGGTTGCTGTTATTATCTGAGTTTGATCTCCAATACGTCACCCAGAAGTTAGTCAAAGGCAGAGCAGTGACAGAATTTCTAGCCGACCAACCAATTGAAAGAGGCGAAGACACAGAGTTTCAGTTTCCTGACGAACCGCTAATGAAAGTTGGGGATGACAAATGGACTCTGTATTTTGATAGGGTATCCAATCAATATGGCTACGAAATAGGAGTCCTCTGTGTCACTCTCGACGAATCGCATGTCCCCTTATCATTAAAGCTCAATTTTGAAGTCGTCAACAATCAGGGTGAGTATGAAGAATGTTTAGCTAGAATGGAGACAGCCGTAGAACTGGGGGCAAGGATACTGGAAGTCATCGGAGACTCAGCATTGGTAGTTTCACAAGCAAGAAAAGAATGGAAGGTCAGGGACTTAACCTTAATTCTCTATCATCAAGAGCTGGAGAAGCTGATGTCGTGCTTTGAATCAGTAATCTTTATCCATGTGCTGAGACTGCCGAACAAGTTCGCCGATGCATTGGCCACCCTAGCATCCATGATTGGCATACCACATGGAGTGCGGATGAGACCTCTGATAATAGAGCAGAAAAAAAGCCAGCATACGAGATAATAGCCGCCATTGAAGAAAGAACTGACGGCCTTCTATGGTACTTTGACATACAGAACTTCGTAGAGAAAGGAGAATATCCCAAGTTTGCCAGTAAAAAGGATAAAAGGGCGATACGATGACTATCTACGCAATTTGTCATTTGTGGTGGTAGACTGTACAAACGAGAATATTCTGGGGTCACAAGTTGTGTGTAAACATTGAAGAGGGACAAGAGCTGATGAAAGGGATACACGCCGGAGTCTGTAGGCCACACATGAACGAAAATATGCTAGCCAAGAAGATCCTACGATAAGGATACTTTTGGATGATGATGGAGACAGACTATATACAGTTTGTGCGAAGGTGCCACAAGTGTTAGATTCATGCAAACCTTATGCACATTCCCTCGTCTCAGCTGTATAGTCTAACGTCACCATGGTCGTTCTCAATATGGGGCATTGACGTAATTGGCAGAGTAACCCTGAAGGCATCTAATGGACATGAGTTTATCCTCGTGGCCATTAACTATTTCACTAAGTGGGTGGAAGCAGTTTCCTACTCAGTATTGAAGGCCTCCCATGTCGCTAAGTTTATCAAGAAAAACATCATTTTTCGATACAGGGTACCACATGAAATTATCTCGGAGAATGGCTCACATTTCTAAAGAGAGGTTCTGGAACTTTTCGAGGAATACGGGATAGTGGCTCATAAGTCCTCGCCATATCGGCTGCAAACCAACAGAGCAGTAGAGGCAGCAAACAAGAACATAAAGAAAATTCTGCAAGAGATGATCAACTCACATAAAGATTGGTCGGAACATCTATCATTTGCACTATGGGGATACCGAACGTAGATCAAAACTTCAACCAAAACTACACCATACTCTTTAGTGTATGGGATGGAAGCCGGGCTTCCCATCGAGGTGGAAATCCCTTCACTAAGAGTCGTAGCTGAGGCTAGTATCTCAGAAGCAGAATGGCAGAGGAACCGGATGGAAAAGTTACTCTTGTTTGATGAAAGAAGACTGCAAGCCCCATTCCATGTACAAGGCTACCAAAGGAGGATAGCTCGAGCGTTTAATAAGAGGGTCAAGACCCGGGATTTTAGGGAAGGAGATTTGGTTCTCAAAGAAATTAGAGCTCCCATCTTCGACCTGAGGAGCAAATTTAAACCAAACTGGTTCGGATCATTTCTCATCAAAATCATCATGACCAGTGGTGCAGTCATCATTATGGATCTGGATGGCAATGCGTTCTCCACTCCAGTTAACCTCGATCAACTAAAAAAGTACTATCCTTGAGGTAAAAATAAAGATAAAATAAAAGCTCGCTGAGTTAAAAATCGAAAAAGTAATTCAGGAAAAAGTTAGAGCAGCCTGCAAGGCAAAAGTTAGGGCATCACGAAAGAAAAGTGTCAATACCCGAGTAAAAATCGACCTGAACTACGTTAGAGCCTGATTCCATCTTTTTGGGATATGTAGGCAGCTTCTTTAAGAAGTTCGGCCACTTTTTTTGTTTTTAGCCATCTTTAAATCTGAGTAAGACCAATGCAAATTAATTTCTGAATTTTGATAATAAGGGCATTCAAGCTTCGAATAGATTTGAACCATCTCAAACATGAAGTAGGAGTTTCTCATTACTTTAAGCAAGACTACAAAATTCTTAAATAAATGGAGGACATGCAAGCCCCAAACTCTACAAATAAAAAAATAAAAATAAAGAGAAGAAAGCTGTGAAATTTTTCAAAACAAAGCAAGAGGTTCTCAAATCCTCCTCCTTTTCGCCGCTTGTTTCCCCTCTTCTCCATCTTTCTTCTCCCTATCTTGTGTCAACCATGTCTTGTATTCAGCAGAAAGATCGGGACATTACAACTCGTGCATCTCCATCAATGAGCGAGATGGCCAGACGTCCCGATACTGTGCTAGAAAAGGAGCCCGCAGTGCAGAAGAAAATAAATGGCCTCGAATATTGGGAAATATGATCTGACTTCACCCAAACTGCCGCATGATCCTGTGAGGGTAGTAGAAAGTAGTCTGACGTAGACCAATCAGCAGAACACCAGGGTGATCCATAGTGGTAAGAGTCATAGCAGGAATCTGCCACCAAGGGCCCTGCCAGGTAATGTCTGGACCGATCAGAGAGGAAAGATATTGTCACCAAGATACCTCAGTGTCACATATCCGATAACGCGGGCGATAAAGGAAAGCAGCGGCATTGTGTCTGTCAGTGGGAGGCTTCCGTACAAGGTTCACCTTCTCCATCAGCCAGATCTATGGCAAAAGTTAAAACAGTAAGGAAAAGGATTTGCAGTATGACAGAGAACTTAATACAGAGGAAGATGTTAAGATCACCTAGAGCAGTAAAGGGCTGCCAGCAAAGTTGGAGGTTTCGCCACGATGAATAGCGTCCAAGCCCAGCAGTGTCTCGGCCAAAACCAGGGGCACGAAGTCTCTCCCCATCCACATTTGGCCAGAAATGTCAACCAGGACACAACTAATCCGCCCATCGAAAGGGACAAGTAGAAGATACTGGACAAGGAGGAAGAAGCAAAGTGCATAAAGGCGTCGCAGCTGAAAGTCTAGATCACTGAGGTCACCAGTAGGATGAAACCTCTTAATAAGCCATGGAATGTCGAGACAGTTACCCAAGGTCAGACGAGAAGCCTCCATCTTAGACCGACCACAAAATCGCATCACCTGCTGACGAACGGAGAAGAAGGGAGTAGAAACGACAACAGAACTCCACAGAGTCAAGTCCAAGATAGCAGCAAACTCCTCTATAGTCGGACATAGTTCCTCGAGACCGAACCGAAAGACATGAGACTGCGGATCCCACAGTTGTGCAGCAGCCATCAGTAAAGGTCTGTTAATATTCACATTCCTCAGTGGGAAAAGGGTATTAAGGCCAAAAGGGGCAAAGTTCAAATGTTCGATATGAAAGAATCTCTCAGTCCATGAAGAAAGGGGATTAGCCATCTGAGTCTGAGCAACAGCAAATGGGGTCTCCAAGACAGTATTTATATGGCAGAAAAGGGCAAAAAACCAAAAATATTTGGTAGAAGACACACTTATTGTGGCGGCCACCACCTTGGAATTGGCGACCGCCAACTCCAAAAAGCATAGTACAGTGACATCATTTCTTTAATTAGGCGACCGCCATGTTGAAGAAGGCGACCGCTAGGTAAATATTTTGGGAAAGTGGCGACCGCCATGTTCGAACATGGTGGGTGTAAGGCAGCTTTCAGTTTGTGTAACCTACATCAGTCACGTCATTTGAATTATCCATTCAAGACAGTTTGAGAAGCAGATGAGGAAAAATCATGCAAACATGAGAAATGGCACAAAGGCCCCAAAATCCATCAAAACGTAGCAGAATGTAACAAGATAAAAACTGGGGCACCCAGGCCCAATAAACAGCAAAATGGGGCATGCAGGCCCATCAAAATAATTATATCAAAGAAGTAAATAAAGCTGGGGAAGGGGAAAGCTCTCTCTCTCACTAATGCCTGGGACGAACTCGTCGGGAAGGGCCAGCCTCCTCCGAGCTGTCATCCTCGAAGAGTCTGTCAAAGTCGTCACCATCGTCGCTGATGGAGGAAGAAATAACTCTGGATCGACTCCGAGCAGATGAAACCAACCCTCTGGAACGAGCTTGAGAGGATGCCCGGGAACCACGGCCTTTAACCAGGGCTGGGGCCGGAGCTGGAGCCTGTGGCGGCACTACGCCAGCGACCGGAGCTGGAGGCTATCAAAAGAAAAGCGAGATTCAGAGTAGAATAAAGATTAAATTTTTTTTGAAAAGAACACGTGAGCTACTTACAATAGCTACTAGCGTGAAAGCAATGCCGGTTACCTGTATTGAGGCATCCATCTGCCGAACCAACACTCTCAGGCTGGTGAGCATCAGCATCGTCTGGTCCACCCACATGTAATTAAACTACAGAAGGAAAGAGAAGAAGCCAGGTAGACAAATGAAGCAAAAAATGAAAGAAAAGAGTAAGGATAAGGAAATACCTGGCTAATCTCTGCTCTAAACTCAGAAACTGGCAGGACTGGAACAGGAAGGGAGAAAGGGAAGCCGTAGGCAACAGTCTGGATCTCCCAGTGGATCTCCGGACCTATCACTCCTCCAACTCTAGTAGCTCCAGCTCCAGCTCCAGGGGCAGTAGCTCTAGCAGTAGTAGCAGCAGCGGCAGCTCCCACTCTAGCATTAGCACCGGCATTAGCAACCTCTGGTGCCTGTCCCCTCCTCCTACCACCAGGGCCAGCTAGGCCAGGACCTAAGGGACCCATCAGGTGCGCCCGAGCCTAGGCTGTGTAGTCCCCTTCTTCCACTAGTAGCTCCGCAACTGGGGTCCCCACCGTCTCCAGTAGCAAGTCGACAGGGCCCAGATGATTAGTTCGGCGCATATAGACTGGAGGGACCAATGGGATCTAGAAGTGATCTAGGCCAAGCGACTCGCGAACCACTCGCTCTCCCAAATAGTACTCTCGTCTAAATGGGCCCTCCAACAAGATCCGCATGGAAGTGATATCTCGACTACGCATCAAGTCTGTGCTAGCCCAATCCTCAACTCCCTGCCAAACGCCCCAGTGAACCTGTAAAGTACAATGAATAGAACCATATACAGTAATCACAGTGCAGTATCAGTAAACGGAATACAGTAATCAGTATGGTACAGTGCAGTGAACAAGTATGGTACAAAGGGTAATGAACAACAAGTGGTGATACCTGGTCGAGAGTCAGCCGGTCCAGCGAGACCTGAAACTGGTCAATGTCCTTCCCCCCAGCTTTCTTTCCCTTTAGCCCTCGGGACCACTGGGCTGCACAGGAAATAACCAGAGGGTCTGCCGCAGAGTTTATCGGGACGTGAAGTTCGAGGAATTCATAGGTCCACAACTGTAAAGAAGAAGATGTCAGCCAGCAGAAATAATAGACAACAGAAATAGATGAAGAACTGCAAAAAATGAATCGTAACTCCCAGACCCTCCAGTATCCCCCGATGCTGAGCTCTTAGGGGAATCAAGTGAGAGTCCTCATGAAGCTGTATAAGGTAGCAAGAGCAACTCCTTCCCAGTCGAAAGATGCCACCCGGTTAAGACGAGCCAAAGTGCCCAGGTAGTGCAAATGTACGATATTTTTCTTCTTTGAAAACAAGAAGGTACCAAACATATACATCAAGAATCCCTGGGCAATCCACAGGTAGTTGCAGGGCTCGGTGCACTGAAAGTGTCTAAAACGGCCAAAAAACCAGGTATATCGGACCCAGTCTATGTCCATTTGCACTGGAATAGCCCCGAGAAAATACATCAAGGCGTCAGCAGACTACGCGATGGTGGGATCAAATGGGATGGAAGCTCCTCCAACTCGGATGCCTGTGATGAGTGCGAAGTCCAGGGCCGTAAGAGTGGCCTTGAAGGTGGTGAAATGGAAGGTGTTGGTGGTATTCCACCACTGCTCGGCCTAGGCTATCAATCATACCCGATCATTGCTCGTTCTACCCAACTGGGCTATGAAGCGAGCAAAGCCAGAGGCATCAATATAAGCCGGGCTAGGAGCAGGGAGGGCATCATTCAACTCCAACACCTCCCCGAAGACTGAACCTCCGAAGCCTCGAACGTAGTGACCAGCCTGTAAAGAGAAGACAGATAGAGAATACATAAAGAACAGACCGAGCAACCAAATCGCAGGGAAACAACTGAAAACAAAACCTAGGTTCCATCGGTCCTTTTAAGCCCTAGAAAACTAGGCGCCCTAACCTTAGGTTCGTGATTTTTGCACATCTTAGTAACCCTAAGCCCTGGTGCACCAAGCAAATCTCTATTATTCTATGCTAATGTTCATCCCAAGTATAAAAATATATATAAAAAAATAAAAAATAAAAAATAAAATCCCTCCCCTTTCCTTTGGCATTTGTGTTTTTCCCATTTTACCATAACCTTTTAAGATTAATTTTCTAGAAATTTTTAAAGATTGGCCCCAATCATAACAAATAAAAAATAAAAAATATATATAAAATAAAATTTAAAAAATAGAAATCAAATATTTCTAAAAATCTATGAGATCTTATAGCTTTTGCTTAAGATTTTTCGCAAAATTTCTAGAATTTTCTAATAATTTTCTCAAAATTTCCTTCAAAATATTTAGAATTTTCTAACATTTGTTTAAAATTTTCCTCAAAATTTCTAAGATCTTCTTAAAATTTTGCTTGATTTTCTAGGATTTTTGAATAATTTTCCAAAATTTTCCTGATTTTTTAAGTTTTCTAAAAATTTCCTATGATTTTCTAAAGATTTGCTAAATTCCTTAGATTTCTTAAAAAGTTTTACCTTAATTTTCTAGGATATTTAAAAAGTTTTTCTAAAATATTCTATAACTTTTGAAAATTTTTAAGATTGTTAGTACCCCTTAAAGTTCTTTACCCTATTTTTTAGAAATTTTTGACAAAAAATTTAGGATTTTTAATAAAAATTACCCTTCTAATTTTCATGCTCCAAAAAAAAATAAAAAAATAAAAAAATAATTTCTCCCCCTTTAATTTTTATGATTTTTCCTTAAAAAAATTCTAAAATTTTTCTCAAAAAAGTTATGAGGTTTTCAAAATTTCTAAAACTTTCTTACAAATTTTCTTAAAAGTTTCTAGAATTTTCTAATTATTTCTAAGATTTTCTTACAAATTTTCTTAAATTTTTTTAGGATTTTCTAAATATTTCTAAGATTTTCTTAAAATTTTCCTCAAATTTTTGGAATTTTCTAAAACTTTTAAAAATTCTTCCGAATTTTTCTTAAAATTTGCCCCAATTTTCTAAGATTATTTCCAAATTTTCTAAAGGTTTCCAAATATTTTCTAGATTCTAAAAAATAATAATAATAATAATAAATAACAATAAAAATAAATAATAATAATAATAATAACATAAAACATCAAAAAAAATCAAAACAAAGATTCCCCCATAGATTTGTGTTTTTCTCAAAATAAACAATAAAAACTTAAGTCTTTTATTTTTGAGATTTTCGCTAAATAAATCGCTCATTTTGTTGGTTGTTCAAAAGATCTTAGTGTCCTTACTGTTTTGATCTCCATTGCATAGGTATCTAATCTAAACTCAAATTCCAATCATCATTCATATCATCATTCAACATCCACATCATCAAAATCATTTGACACAATAAGAATAAATCATCATCGTCAGTCATCGTCATCAAATCACATCATATGGGGGATCCTAAGCATACGTCTATGTTTTATATTCCATACTTTGATATTGAAAAAGTAGGAATAGGATACCTACCGAGGGGCGTCGACGAGACATGTAGTGATCGGCTCTCGTAGAAGAAGGTCGGCGCCTACCGCATCGTCAGGAGGCTCGTAGCGTCTCATCCCACGTGGAACCACGCGGTGAGGCAATGGAGCGTAGGTGTGCGGGTCAAAAGGCGCCGGATGACCGTCTCTAGCATCGGGGGCCAAAAAGTCAACCATCGCAGCCTCTGCAGCAGCATCAGCAGCCGCCTGAGCCTCAGCAGCTGCTCGCGCCTCCTCTTAAGCAACCCGGTGAGAGGCACGCTCTGCCTCGAGTACCAAAGCATCTATCGCAGCAATGGGCTGTGCAGTAGGAGGGACACCTATGGAAGAGCCCTCAGTGGAAGAAGGGTCCCGTTGTGCCCCAAGATCATCGTCCCCATGGCCTTGGCCCGCCATGAAAAGGAATGAGATCACGAACAATAAAGTAAACATCTCGTGTCAGCAGAACGAGGCACAAAAAGCTCGAAGATCAAAAGCGGGAGGAAGTTTGAGAAAGTCTAGAGAGAATCTGAGGGAATAAAAGCGCTAGAGAGAGAGAGAGTAAGGAATGCAAGAATGAACCAAAATCGCGCGCCTGGAGGGCCTTATGCGCGCCTGGAGTTAGCGGTCGCCAACTCCAAAGTGAGTGACCGCTGGGTTCCTGAAACGCCACACGACGACCGCTAGGTTTGAAGGGTTTTTATCCTGCGGCCGCCATGTCAGAGGGGTTTAGGCTTGGCGACCGCCAGGTTGCCAAAGGTCACGTTAGGTCAGTTTATCATTATGACGTTTTGGGGTTTGAGAATGGCTGTTTGGAGCTTTTTAAAAGCATTTTTGTTTATCATCTCATTATTTGCATACATTTATTTTGCTAATGTGTTCTCTTTGCTTTATTAGTAAAATTAATTTTCAGAAAACGTAAAATTTTTAATTAGTACGTGTTCTTCTAAAAATGACTTTTAGAGCTTTTTCAAAAATAATTTTGTAATAGTTCGAGAAAATTTTGTGAGGTATTTTCTTCTCTTGATAAAGTTAATTTTTAAACCGTGATTTGGCTTTTAAAATTAAACTTATCTTATGTTTCATCTCGAATTTTTAGGTCCATACTCGACCTATTTATTCGTGGCTTTCTTCCCAATAAATTTAATTTTAAGCAATAATTATTCTCGCTTCCTGTTTCAAATTTTTAGGTCTTAACTCGACCTATTAGTTCAACGTTGGACTCGTTGATCCTCCTCATGACCCTAAATTGACTCGTCGATCCTCCTCAAGACCCTAAACTGACTCGTCAGTCATTCTTAAGACCCTAAACTGGCTCGTCGGTCCTCCTCATGCCCCTAAACTGACTCCTTGGTCCTCCTTAAGACCCTAAACTGACTCGTCGGTCCACCTTATTACCCTAAATTGATTCGTCGGTCCTCCTCAAGATCCTAAACTGACTCGTCGGTCCTCCTCATGAACCTAAACTAATTCATCGGTCCTCCTCAAGACCCTAAACTGACTAGTCGGTCCTCCTCACGACCTTAAACTGACTCGTCGGTCTTTCTTATAACCTAAAACTGACCCATTGGTCCTTTCACAACCTAAAACCGAATGAGCTTTTTCGATTTGTGTTATGACATTAGAACTTTCTTGCATTATATTTGCATTACAATGTAAATGTCTGCATCATGCTAGTATTTATTCATGATAGCATCCACATCATGTTTCTTATCATTTCATCTTTGCATTTTGTCCCAAGAACTACGTTCTGGTCTGATCCCTAGCAAAAGGGGTACGTAGGTAGCTCAATTAAAATTCGAGTACGACCAAGATCATGTGCATGCTTGTATATTTGTGGCTTAAGATTGACAGCTTGGTCAAATGGCTGTTGTCTCTCGATCTTTGATATTACTTGCATCATGCATTACTAGGAAAGTTACATCAAGGAGGGGCAACTGTAGACACCCTAATTTGACCCCACCTAATCTTAGGTGAATCCGATGATAAAAACAGGTGGATTAGTGGCTCCGTACGATCCTTGAGAAGTAATCCAAGCTCGGTATTTGATCCCGAAACCTTCAAGCCAATGAAATTTTGAGAACCATCGAATTTGCTGCCCAAGTAAGGTGACCGCCAACTCTCATCATGGCAACCGCCATAAAATATTGTAGAAACCCTAGCCAAAAGTGGTGATCGCCACCTTTCATAATGGCGACCGCCAACTTCCATTATGGCAACCGCCATAGAACTTTGTAGAACTTTTCAAAAACATGGCGACCGCCAACTTGCATCATGGTGACCGCCAACTCCAAATGGCCTGGCGTGTCCCAAAACGTGGCAACATCTCATTGGTTGAAGAATTCTATAAATACCGTACCCTTGCGTATGTTTTCAGTACGAATTTTGAGTGAAAGAAACTCTGCCGATATACGGAGCGATCCCGAGCCTCGACGCCGAAATCCTATCGAACCTCCGACCGACGTTGAAGTCTTGCTTAGATCACTACCCGAGGATTGGCCCATTGGAGCACATTTTCGACTTGAGGATTCCACAATTCAGGTACCTCGTTTGGATCCCCGATCCTTCTAGCCCTATTATCTCTCTTTTAGGGTGATCGGGTTACATTTAATTTCAGTTCAAGTACTCATTCTCGTTTTCATAGTTAATCTTAGTTTAGTCCTTTAATTTGTTGTTTAATTAGCACACTCACACCAAGCACATTGTCGTTTTCTTTAATATATGCATCAAATTAGTGCTAATATAATTAAACGATACGACAAAATAATGTCAATATTGTCGTAATTCAAATCACTTATATTAAAATGGTTATAATCGTCAATATTATACCAATTTAAATCTAGTCTTTTATTTTTTTAATTTTAATTTAATGTCCTAGCATTCTATTTCATTCCTTTCTCTTTTCCTGTAAATATTCATGTTCCATTTTCTTTTTCTTTTAGTTTAGTATCTCTTTTATAGCTTTCATTTTCCATGTTAATGTAATCCCTTTTTTCTAGTATTTTATTTGATTTCTTATAATGTTTCATTTAGAATTTTTTTTTCTTTTAATATTAGTTAATCTTTAATGCTAGCATGTCTTTTCTTTTCTTTTTATGATAGTGTAGCTTTATTTTTCTTTTAATATTCTATCATATTTTCTTTCCTTTTCTTTTACTATTGGCATAAATTATTTTCTTCCTGCATTTCTTTTCTTTTTTTTTTTCTCTCAATATTAGTATAATTTTTTTTAGTACTTTTTCTATCTTTCTTTTTCTTTATTTTTATTAAACTTAGAAATCATAAAAATCCCTTTAGGCTAAATTTCTTATCCTTTTTAAATGTAATTCTCTTTTCTTTATTTTCTTTTTGTTTTCTTCCATCTCTTTTAATGAAAATATAAAATGTAAGTAATTAGGTTTTCTTCTCTTTCAATAGTTTAATAATATTTTTTTACAATTTTCATGTTTTTCTTTATAAATTTTTTCTTTATTTTTCTTTAAACTCTCAAAATTTTCTTTGTTATAAAATTCTCATTTCATTTTCTTTGATGGTAGGCTTTCCTTTAGTATAAAAATTTTCATACATCTTTTTATATTTAGTTTTTGTCTTTAATGTTAATTTAGTTTATTTTTTATTATGCATGTTTTGGTTATTTTCATTAAATGCATGTTTAGATTAGTTTAGCTTGTTTTGTAGCAAATCATGTTTATGTAATTTTAGCGTCTTTCTCCTATTTTTTACTCTTTTATTTAAACCATGCTAATTTAGTTTATTTTTATAAATATTACATGTGGATATGTTCCATATATCTTTTAGATAGAAATTGCATACCATAGGACTTATAATTTTTCTTTTGACACTTATTTATTTTGGAGTGCTATGTACATATTTTATGTATTTTCTATATTTAATTTTAGATATTCTCTCTTTACCTCTACTTTCTTTATTTGTATATATTTGAGAAATCGTATTAAAGAATCAATGATGATTAATAGAGGCCAACCTTATGGTTGGGTGAACGGGGTGCCTAACACCTTTTTTAATTCGTACCTTAGCCCCTGAATCCTCTTTCTCTGGTTAACGTCTTAAAGATCAATAGCCAATTTTATTTTTCTTAGTTTTTCTCAAAAACTAATTGGCGACTCCATTTTCAACAAAAGAGGTTTTCAAAATTTAATTTTCAAGGTGTTAAGTTTTTTTTTTCTAAACATTCTTTGAATTCCTTATTTTGAACATTTTCCAAGAACTCCTAAATTCCAACACCAAAACTTCACCGATCTCAACATGGCCTGCCCTAAAGACTGCTTTTCTCTGTCCTGAGTAGACCAGCTCGTCGATTCAACAGCAAGGCATGAAAGGATGAGTTTTCTGTATGCCTATAGAGGATACTATCAGATTGTGATGTACCCCCCATATACGGAGAAGACAGCATTTATCTCTCCTCAAGAAATCTACTGCTACAAGGTAATGCCATTCGGATTGAAGAATGTTGATGCCACTTATCAAAGGCTTGCAACAAAGATGTTCGGTGATCTGATCGGTAAAACTATGGAGGTCTACATAGATGACATAGTGGTAAAGACTAAGCACCTGAACAAACACCTCGAAGATTTGAGAAAGACATTCGAAATCCTCAAGGCTTACCAACTCAGGCTTAACGCCTCCAAGTGTGCCTTTAGCACCAGTTCGGGAAAATTCTTAGGTTTTCCTTTCCCTCATAGAGGAATATAGGTAAATCCTGAACAGATATCAGCCATACAGAACCTAAAGAGTCCACAAAACCTGAAAGAAGTCCAGAAGTTGACAAGAATGGCCGCGGTGCTCAACCGCTTCATTAGCCGAGCATCTGATCGGTGCTACCCATTCTTCAAAGCAATGAAGAGGGCTAATAACCAGTTCAAGTGGGATGAAGAAAGTGAGGAAGCCCTGGCCGAACTGAAGCAGTACCTCTCATCTCCCCCACTATTAACGGTGCCAAACAGTGGAGAGACCCTATTCTTGTGCCTTGCGGTATCGAGCCGAGCTGTTAGTGTGGTCATCTTGAGGATAGAAGACAAGGTCTAAAAGCCAATCTACTGCTTGAGTAAGATCCTTCTTAACCCAGGGATAAGATACTTTCCATTGGAGAAGCTTGCACTAGCCCTGGTCGTTGCCTCTTGCAAACTCATCCACTACTTCAGAGCTCATTCGATCAAGGTAATCACCGAACACCCTCTTCATGCATTACTACGTAAGGCTGACTTTTCAGGAAGAATTACGAAATGGGCCGTGGTGCTTAGGGAGCACGACATCACTTTTTATCCAAGGACGGCCATAAAAGGCCAAGTCTTGGCCGACTTTATAGCCGAGTTCAGCGAGGAGGATTGTTCAGCAGACACTGGGGGGCAAGCCACCAAGCTAGCAAATGCAGACTCAAAGGACGCTTGGAGACTGTACGTGGACGGCTTGTCATGCCACAAAGGAGCAGGTGCTGGGATTATGCTGTACAGTCCAGATGGAACCCTCATCGAGAAGGCAGTTCGACTTGACTTCCAGGCCACCAACAATGAGGCTGAGTACGAGGCACTACTAGCTGGACTTCGGGACGTCATTAAGCTGAAGGTAGAAAGAGTCAAAGTATTTTTGATTCACAGTTTGTGGTAAATCAATTCAAGGGAGAATACCTAGCCAGAGATGACAGAATGCAGGCGTACATTTAGTTAGCACAACAACTGGCCAAAGACATCCCAAGTTTTGAGATCACCCAGCTCTCATCCAGAGAAAACAACAATGCCGATTCATTGGCTTGCTTCGCATCAGCTGTTAGTTCTGAGGAAAAAAGGGTGATTTCGATGGAGGTCCTCCAACAATCAAGCATTATCAACCACGAGGAGAAACCAATCTACCGTTCGGAGCTAGGTCTAAGCTGGATGGATCCCTTGAAAAATTATCTGGTTAAAGGTGAACAATCAGCTGACCAAAAAGAAGCTCGGATTATGAGGAGGAATGGAACCAGGTTTTGGGTATCCAGTTCGGGGGATCTGTACAAAAATTCCCTCACTAGGCCCTACCTCTTCTGTGTACACCCGAGCAAAGTCCAAGACTTCTTATTCGAAATACACGAGGGGATTTGTGGCAGTCACACAGGAGGACGATCGTTAGCACACCGAGTAATTTCTCAAGGCTACTGGTGGCCGTATATGTAGAGGGATACATAGCAGTACGTCCAGAAGTATGAGAAGTGTCAGCAGTTTAGTCCAAATATATACGTCCCAGCCGAAGACCTTTCCCCACTCACCAGCCCATGGCCCTTTCCCCAGTGGGGATATGATATCATGGGTTCCTTCCCAAAAGCCACATGCAATAGGAAATACCTCCTTGTTGCCATGGATTACTTCACTAAGTGGGTGGAAGCCGAGCCCCTGGCCAACATTCGAGATGTCGATGTAAAGAGGTTCACGTGGAAGAGCATCATCACTCGGTTCGGCATTTCCCAAGCAATTATCTCCGACAACGGTACTTAGTTTGACAGCTCCCTATTTAAGAATTTTTGCTCGGGGCTAGGGATCCAAAACTACTTTTCTACCCTAGCATACCCTCAGAGTAATGGGCAAGCATAGGCTACCAAGAAAACCATCATCGACGGACTGAAGAAGAGGCTGGATGCAGCTAAAGAAAGGTGGGTCAAAGAATTTCCATAAGTTCTATGGACTTACCGAACTACTCCAAGGAGGCCTACAAGTGAAACCCCCTTTTTCTTAGCCTACGGAGTAGAGGCAATTATACCCATAGAGGTCGGATTGCCAACAATCCGCACTGAGATTAGTACTCCCGGGTAAACAATAAGGCACTAGCCTTGGACCTAGATTTAGTCGAAGAACGAATGATGATGGCCACCATTAAATTGGCAGCCTATCAGCAAGCCCTTGCCAAGGGGTACAATAAGAGGGTGAAACACCGTGAGTTTGGCATAGGAGATCTGGTCCTAAGAAAAGTGCTCGTCCATATGAAGGATCTAGTACAGGGGAAGTTGGGCCCGAACTGGGAAGGTCCGTACAAGGTTATCTCCAAGGGTGGCACTAGAGCATACCACCTAGAAGACATGAGTGGAAAAGGAGTCCCTAGGCCATGGAATGCAAACAATCTCCATAAATTTTACTTTTAAATCTTCTAGTTCTTTGAAAATTTTCATTTTTAATAAAATGCCGCTGTTCAGCATGAACTTTTTCCTTTGCTTTTTAAGTTTTTATCAACTGATATTACTGACAAAAACTTGGGGGGCACACCCTGCGTATGGTAAGCACAGTGAACCTCTCAAGTCGCCGAACTCGTCTATCCCTTAGTATGGACGTTAATCCCATACTTAGGAAGATTAAGCCTAAGAAGGATAAGTTCAATGTTTATCCGAACTAACTAAGCCCTCAGTATGGGTGCTGATCCCATACTTATGAAGATTAAGCCTAAAAAGGCTAAGTTCGATATTTATCCGAACTAACTAAGCCCTTAATATGGATGTTAATCCCATACTTAGGATGGTTAAGCCAAAGAAGGCTAAGTTCGATATTCATCCGAACTAACTAAGCCCTCAGTATGGATGCTGATCCCATACTTAAGAAGATTAAGCCTAAAAAAGCTAAGTTCGATGTTTATCCGTACTAACTAAGCCCTCAATATGGATGCTGATCCCATATTTGGGAAGATTAAGCCTAAAAAGGCTAAGTTAGATGTCTATCCGAACAAACTAGACTCTTAGTATGGATGTTGATCCCATACGTAGGATGTTTAAGCCTAATAAGGCTAAGTTCAAAGCTTATCCGAACTACCTTAGCCCTTGGTATGGATGCTAATCCATACTTAAGATGTCTAAAAAAAGGAAAATAGGGCTAAGTTCGAAGACTAACCGAACTAACATAGGCCTTTAAATTGAAGTTCGGTCCCACACTTAGGATAATTAAGCTTAAAAGCTAAGTGTGGTGGTATATCCGAATTACTTGGGCTCTCAGTATGGATGTTCATCAAAGACAATGCAAGTATGAAGTGCAGGACAAAATAAAAAAGTGCTTTTCATTAATAAAAAGAGGGGCTAAAACCCTCGAACCTATAAAAACAGGCCTCAAAGGGCAATATAGAGACAATTTCAAAAATAAGGATGCAAAAACCCTCAAGGGGCAGTAAGGAAGTCTTCTGTCGTTTCTACAGGCGTGCCAGCTTCCTCGGCTGCAGCACCATTTGCCTCTTGTCCTGCTCCACCTTCTTCCTTAGGCCCAGCTGCTCCACCCTCGGCTGTCACCGGAGCTATTCCTTCTTCTTCTTCGCCTTCTTCCTTTACCCGCTTGCTCGGGAGAGGAACATCAGCATATAAGGGGGAGGTTGCCTCTACCCCGGTCGCTTCGAGTGCGTCCTTCCAAGCTGCAGCATAAATGATGTCTTGGAGCTTCAGAACTTGCTCCTTATAATCTTCTGTGGCTTCAACCACGTCCTCCGAATAGCCCTTCTCCTGGGCCGGAGCCACCTCCGCCTGAGCTTTGCCGAGCTGAGCCTGGGAGGCAATCAAGCTGTCTTCCTTCTCCTTTAAGTGCCTCTCCAGGGCAGTCTCCTTCACCTCCAATTCGGAGACCCTGGCCAAAGCAACGTCAGAAATTTTTATCTTCTTCTCAAGACTGCCCTCCAGCTTGCTCATCTGTTTGAGGTAGTTAAGTTTGTCTGGCAAAGCTTTGTCAGCTCGGCCTCCTTAGCCTCAACACGCTCCACCATTACCACAAGACGTTGGAGGCTCTGCAAAAGAGAAGTGTGTCAGTGAAAGAAAGAATTAAAAGGAAAGTACAAAAGATGAGGTAAGAGAAATACGTGGATGGAGTGTCGAATGTCGATTTCACAAGTTTCTCATGAGGAAACTTGCGAACCTCTTCCATGTCGGAGGGGAGGAGAAGGGATTTGCTCAGCCCATAAGAGTTGTCTGGAGAGGCTGCCTTGTCCTCGATCGTAATAAGGCAGTCCCCCTTCGTCAGCTTCGGCATCCACGGTTCGGGACCCTCTTTGACTCCCACTACTTGTTTTCCCTTCCCCTTTAACTTCTATTTCTCTTTCCCTCTCTCTGCCTCCTTCCTCGTAGCTTCCGGTAACTTTTTCAATCTCTTCGGAGCTGGTGTGGCATCGGTCTCCGCCCTAGCTGGCACCGTTAGTTCGGTTGTAAGATTTGGTCAAGTTCTGATGAAAGTAAAGATGATGAGGAAGATGAAGATGACGAGATAGCAATGGTGTACCTTAGACTAGAGGGGCCCAGTTCCACTACTACAAAGGATGGCTGAGCAATAGTCACTTGCCTCTCCGCACGAGTGTATGGAAGGACTACCCCCTCGGGCACATCCAAAGGCGCTAAAGCAGGGGCAGCTACTCAAACTCTTGATGTGTTCGGTCTAATAAAACTCCTGTACGTTGGGATATATTTGAGAAGGATATGGGCTGCTCTTCCAAGTCCCTTCTGCTCCGGGAGACCCTTGTAATCCTAGACCTTTCTCAAGTCCTCTCGATGGACACCCGACAGAGGCCCACGTGCTTGGTTGTTGGCTACCTCACCTGTTCCGAACAAAGAAGTAAATGAGGATTCAGACGAAGGTCAAAAAGTTTAAGTGAGAAATAAAAACAAGCAGATGGTGATAGGGACTACCCGGCCCGAGTTCATTTCTCCGAGGAATAGCGAAGATGTCATGCACCTCATTGGGACCGAACTCAAAGTTCCCGGTGATGTATAGAAAGTCGTCGTCAACGTCCTTTCCCGAGTCCGGTAGTTCGATCACAAATTTTTCATTCATCCTCTTTGGTTTGAGGTAATAAGAACCCGAGAAATGCTTAACCAAGTGTGGCGTTGGACTTTGGGGATTAAAAAAATGAAGAAATTCAAAGATGTTTTGGAAAATACTTTAATACCTTGAAAACCAACTTTTAAAAATCCTATTTTATTGAAAATAGAATCGTCACTTAGTTTTTGACAAAAAAATTAAGAAAAACAAAAAGGGCTAACTGATCTTAAAAGCGTTTAACGAGAGAAAGAGGGTCCATGGGCTAAAGTACGAATCGGGGAAGATGTTAGGTACCCCGTTCGTCCAACCGTAAGGTTGGCCTCTACTAATCATCATTCGTTCTTTAATAGAATTTCTCAAATGCATGCAAACAAAGAAAATTGTGATGAAGAGACAACATTCAAAATCAAGTATAGAAAATACATAAGATATGTACATAGCACTCCAAATCAAAGCAAATAAAGAGATAAAATCCTAAGTCATATGGCATGCAATTTTTATCTAAAGAATGCATGAAACATACCCACATGCAATATCATTTAATCAACCTAAATTAACATGCTTTGGTTTTTAAAAAATGCATAAAATTGTTAAAATTACCTAAACATGGATTGCAAATGAAAACAAACTATACGATTTTTGAAGTAAGGTAACTAAATCCTAAACTAATCTCTACAATATGCATGTTGTCCAATTATTTACAAAGTTAGAAAGCATTGTAAAAATTCTATGTTAAAAACAATAAATATTTTGTATTAACAAACAAATATTTGAAGTTTTGATTTGTAGAAGAAAGAAATAAAAAGAAAGTTCTACAAAAGATTGGTTAAGCCAAAATAAAATATTAGAAAATGCTTATAAAACTTAATTATTTACATTTTATGTTTTAAAAGAGACAAAAGAGATAAAGAAGAAAATAAAAGAAGATAACACCTAAAAGATGAAAGCTGGTTTAGAAAGCTTTTTGTGATTTTTGGGTTTTAACAAAAATAAAAAGAAATGAATGTTTTGAAAATAAAAGAAGATTTAATTATTCACATTTTATATTTTTAAAAGAAAAGAAAAGAAAAGAAAAAGAAAATAGAATAATATGGAAAGAATAATGAAATAAAAAAGAAAATTATGAGCTACTTAAAGATGAAAATTAACCTAAAATCTTTTTGTAGTTTTTGATTTTAATGAAATAATGAAAAAACAAGGATAAAAGAAAATAAAGCTATAAAAGAAAAATAAAAATGAAATTCTATAAGTATTAGTATTAAGAAGAGAATGAATGCTAAATGGGATTTTTGTAAGGAAATTAAAGCTAATAATTAAAGAAATTAAAGTGCTACATTATGAGGTGAATAAAGTTAGATAATAAAAGGGAAAGAAATGAAACAAAAGAAAACTACATTGCTATTGAAAGAAAATTAAAAGAAATAAAAAATAAACGGAACATTAGTCTAAAAGAAAATAAAATAAGGTATTAAAAGGGAAATCAAAGCTACATCAAATAAACGAAAAAGAAAAAAAAGAAATGTAAATGCTATAAAAGAAAATTACACTACTAGAAAAAAAAAGTAAAAAACTAAAACTAAAACTAATGAAGGAACATTAAGCTAATGATAAAAGAAAAAGGAAAATGAATATTAAAAGATTAGACTAATACTAACAAATGAAATTAAACTATATTGAAAGAGAAAGAGAGCAATGGAATATAAAAAGAAAAATAAAATAAACTATACTATTTTAATTGTCAATTATGAATATAGTATTTGTAACTATATTCATATGTATGTGAGTATATTATTATAACAATTAATAATATTAATTAGTTGTAATTGTTAAGACGTATTTGCACTATTTAATGAAAATATAGCATTCTGTTATATGTGCAATGTGTAAACTAAACAATTAAAAAAGACTAAATTAAACAAAAAAAACTGAACCAAATGAAAGGAATTGAATAGAAAAGAATAAAATTAACTACACAAATGAAAGAAGTATGCAAATTAAGATTGAATTTAAAAGAAATACCTAGATTGTGTAGGAATCCTCAAGTAGGGAATGTGCTTCAATGAGTCGAACCTCGGGTGGTGATCCAAGCAAGGCTTAAATGTAGGAAGTTCGAGGCTCGGTATTTCGATAGGATTTCAGCGTCGGGACTTGAAATTGGTCAGCGCCTCGGCAGAGCTTCACTCTCAAAACCTCACACTCAAATTCTATCCTCAAAAACGTACCAAGGGTACGGTATTTATAGAGTTCCTCAGCCAATGAGATGCTGCCACATTTTGGGGACACGTCAGGTCATTTGAAGTTGGCGACCACCACAATGTTAGTTAGCGGCCGCCATATTGAGGCTGGTGGTCGCCATGTTGGAAAAGGTTCCACAAGGTTCTATTGGCGGTCTCTACAAAGGAGTTGGCGGTCGCCAGGTTTGAGAACTGCTTGGACAACAAGTTATTGGTTTTGAAGGTTTTTTATGGTTAAGGTTCAAATTCCGAGCTTGAATCACTTCCCAAGGATCGAATTGAAACACTTGTTTCACCTGTTTTCATCATCGGATCCACCTAAGATTGAGTGGGATCAAATTGGGGGGTCTACAGTTGCCTCTCTTTGATATGACTCGTATAGCGACACGTGATACAAGTTATATCAAATATCTAAAGACAACAGCTATTTGACCGAACTATCAATTTTAGGCCACAAACACACAAGTATACATATGATGTTGGTCGTACTCGAACTTTCATCGAGTTACCTACGTACCCCTTTTGCTAGGGACCAAACCAAAACGTAGTTTTTGGAGCAAAATGTAAAGATGCAAAATATGATGCAAAATGTAGCACGATATAGACGTTAACATGATGCAGATGCTGGTATAATCGAACAAATCCTAAAGATCGAGTTAAGATCTAAAGGAAGTGCAAACAAATCAAAGATCAAGTTAAGATCTAAGAACTTGGTTGGGAAAAATAATTAAAAGGATCGAGTTAAGATCCAAAAAATTATTTTAACCGGAAAAGCAATTATAAATTGATCGGTCGAGTTAAGACCCAAAAATTTAAAACGAGGTATGAGATAAAATAATTAAAAGCCTAGTTACGGTTTAAAATTAAATTTATCGGAATGAATATCATGAATTAATAGGTCGAGTTAAAACCAAAAAATTCGAAACGGGGTATGAGATAAAAAAATAATTAAAAATCTAGTTACGGCATAAAATTAAATTTATCGAAAAATGAACCACAAATTAATAGGTCGAGTTAAACCTAAAAATTCGGGACGAGGTACGGGATAAAAATAATTAAAAGCCTAGTTATGGTTTAAAATTAAATTTATCAAAAAATGAACCACGAATTAATAGGTCGAGTTAAGACCTAAAAATTCAGGATAAGATATGAGATAAAAATAATCAAAAACTTAGTTACGGCTTAAAATTAAATTTATCGAAAAATGAACCACTAATTAATAAGTCGAGTTAAGACCTAAAATTCAGAACGAGGTACGAGATAAAAATAATTAAAAGGCTAGTTACGATTTAAAATTAAATTTATCAGAAAATGAACCACGAATTAATAAGTCGAGTTAAGACCTAAAAATTCGAAATAAGATGTGAGATAAAAATAATCAAAAGTCTAGTTATGGCTTAAAATTAAATTTATCGGAAGGAAAATAAACACAAAATAAAGAATTTAGAGAAATAAAAGTTTTGAAGGGAAGAAAAAGTTTTTTTTTTGTTTTTTAGAAAAAATTTAGAAAATCAAGGAAAATTGTAGAAACTTGGGGCAAATTTTTAGAAAAATTCTAAAAAAATCTTAGAAAATCCTAAAACATTTTAGAAAATCCTAAAAAATTGAAAAAAATTTTAGAAAATTATAGAAATTAAACAACAAATTCTAAAAATTTTAAGAAAATCCTAGACAGTGATAAGCAAATCTAAGATAATTCTTATGAAAATCCTAGAAACTAAAGAAAATTATGACAAAATAGGCAAAATACCAACATTAAAGGGGAAGATTTTCTTTACTTTTTTTTTTCTTTAAGACAAAAGATAGAGATCTGCCTGGCATACCAGGGCTCAAAATTTTTAGTTTTTTTCTAGGGTTTAACAGAACCGGAGGGTCGTCACATAAACACGAACCGAGGGTTTAGGGAATTTTCCTGATTTATCAGGGCATGAGAGAATCGAAAGGTTGTCACTTACACACGAACCTAAGGTAGGAGGATTTGCCTGATTTATCTGGGCTTGAGAGAACATAAGGGTCGTCACATACACACGAACCTAAGGTAGGAGGATTTGAGAGAATCGAAGGGTCGTCACATACACGCGAACCTAGGGTTTGGAAAACTTACCTGATTTATCAAGGCTTGAGAGAACCGAAGGGTCGTCACATACACACGAACCTAGGGTTAGGGTGCCTAGTCTTTTCCTATGGCTTTTGAAAGAACAAAGGGTCATCACCTACACACGAACCTAAGGTAGGAGGATTTGCCTGATTTATCAGGACTTGAGAGAACCGAAGGGTCGTCACATATACACGAATCTAAGGTTAGGGTGCCTAGTCTTTTCCTAGGGCTTTTGAAAGAACCAAAGGGTCATCACTTACACACGAACCTAAGATATGAGGATTTACCTGATTTATCAGGGCTTGAGAGAACCGAAGGGTCGTCACATACACACGAACCTAGGGTTAGGGTGCTTAGTCTTTTCCTAGGGCTTTTGAAGGAACCGAAGGGTCGTCACTTACTCACGAACCCAGGGTTAGCTTTCAGACATTTTCTGCACTTTGCTTTGTTTTGATCTATTTTTTATATATATATCTTATGTTTATTTTCTTCTTTTCAGGCTGGCCGCTATGTTAGAGGTTTCAGAGGTTCTGCCTCCGGAGAGGTATTGGAGTGGTATGACGCCCTCCCCGCTCCTAACCGGGCCATTATTGATGCCTCCAGCTTTGCTCGATTTATACCCTTGTTGGGTAGGACGAGCAATGATCGGGTCTGGCTACCGGCCTTGGCTGAGCGGTGGTGGGATACCACCAATACCTTCTATTTTACCACTTTTGAGGCTACCCCGACGCCTCTCGACTTCGCGCTGACTACCGGTATACGGGTTAGGGGAGTGCCCATTCCATTTGATCCGACTGTCGGCCGCTCCACTAATGCGCTGCTGTATTTTCTTGGAGCCGTTCCCACTCAGATGGACAGAGACCGGGTTCAGTATACTTAGTTCTTTGAGCGTTTCTGCCACTTTCACAGCTTTGAGCCCCGCCACTTCGAGTGGGCCGTTGGGGCTTTTTGATGCATATGTTTGGTACCTCCTTCTTTTCAAACAAGGAGAATACCATTCATCTGCATTACCTTGGTGCCCTGACTCATTTGGACCTGGTTGCCTCATTCGACTGGGGAGGAGCTGCTTTGGCCAACCTTTACTGATTCATGTGGACGTTGACCCGGTTCCCTAAGGAGCTTAGCATTGGGGGATACTGGAGGGTTTGGGAGGTATGATTTAGTTTATGTATTCTTCCATTTATTTCTATTCTCCTGTTATCCATTATTTACTAATTGACGCATTCTTTATTACAGCTGTGGACTTACGAGTTCCTCGGGCTTCATGTCCCGGCGAACTCCGCAGTAGACCCTCTGGTCATTCCCCGAGCAGCCCGGTGGTCTCATGGGCTAAAAGGAAAGAAAGTCAGAGGGAAGGATATTGACCGCTTTCGGGTCTCACTGGACCGGCTGACTCCCGACCAGGTATCATTTTACTATTTTTACCGTATCGCATCCTGTTCACGACTGTTCACTGCACTGTATACTGATCACTGTTCCTATTCACTACACTGTACTATATATTGATTACTGTACTGTGTACTGATCGCTTTCTATTTACTGTTTATTGCACTGTACTGTACATGCAGGTTCACTGGCATGTCTGGAGGGGAGTTGAGGACCGGGCCAGTGCAGATCTGATGCGCAGCCGCGACACTGCTGCGAGATGGATCCTACTGGAGGGTCCATTCGGTAGGGAGTATTATCTAGGAGAGCGGGTGGTCCGCCAGTCGCTCAGCCTGGATCATTTTTGTATACCGGTGGTTCCTCCAGCCTGCTTGCGTCGGACATATCACATAGGCCGTGTCAACTTGCTACTAGAGACGGTGGGGACCCCGGTCTCGAAGTTGTTGGTAGAGGAGGGGGATTATGCAGCCTGGGCCCGGGCTCATCTGATGGGTCCCCTAGGTCCTGGCTCAGCTGGCCCTGGCGGTAGGAGGAGAGGACCAGCACTGGAGGTAGCAGATACCGTAGCTGCTATAGGAGCTGCTGCTATTGCTGATGATGATGCTGCTGGTGGAGGGATGAGGGGTCCAGAGATCCCATGGGAGATCCAGACGGTAGTATATGGCTACCCTTCCCTCTGTCGGTTCTTGTTCCACCGGCGCCTGAGTTTAGGGCTGAGCTCAGTCAAGTATGTCTTGGTCATTTTCTTTTTATCTGTTTACCTACTTCCATTGTTTGTCAATTTAAACAACCTAACCTCTTTTTGCAGGTTAACCAGGCATGGCTGGATCATCTGTTGCTGGTCCTTACTGGTCAGAGAGCACTGATCCATCAGCTTGATGCCACTATCCGAGTAGCCGGCATTTCATTCACTCCCGCAGCTATAGTAAGTGTCCTCTCAACTTTGTTTATTCTTTCTGCACTTTTTCTGTACTTTATTTTGATTCCTATTTTTCTTCTCACAGCCTCTAGTCCCAGCCACTGGCATAGTACCTCCACGGGCTCCGGGTCCTGTCCTAGTTCCAGCCTATGCTCGAGGTTATGGGTCTCGCGCTGCTTCTTCTAGGGCCCGATCGAGAGGATTCATCTCATCTGCCAGGAGCCGTTCCAGAGCCATATCCTCTTCCTTTGGCAGTGATGATGGTGATGATATTATCGAGCGGCTCTTCGATGACGTCAGCTCAGATGAAGCCAGCCCTTCCTCCCGCCGAGTCCGCCCGAGGCACACTTGAGAGAGCGCTTCCCCTCCCCCTGACTTACTTGTTTTTGACAGGCCTACGTGCCCTAGCTTGACACATTTTTATACTTTTATTTGATCCATGGGCTTGCGTGCCCCAGCTTATAGTTTATTGGGCCTGGGTGCCAAATTTTACATCATATTACTTTTTATGCATCTCTTGGGCATCCGTGCCATTTTATTACTTGATACTCATCTACTGCGTGATTCTTTATTTACTGCCCGAACTGTTTCATATGTACCATGCGAACGTCAACATTTTGCACAAGCCGCAGTAAATGTAAACTGAATACACCCGCCATATTCAAACATGGCGGTTTCCACTTTAAACATGGCGGTCGCCACTTCCAACATAGCGGCCGCCTGGTCAAAATAATGATGTCACTGTACTGTGCTTTTTCAAGTTGGCGATCGCCAACTCCAAGGTGGCCGCCACAATGGATGTGCCTTTTGCCAAATTTTTGGTTTTTCGCCTTTTCTACCTTATAAATACGGCCCTGAAGACTCCCCTTTTTGCTGCTTACACTCAGATGGCTACCCAACTTTCTTCTTGGATTGAGGCATTCTCCCACAATGAACATCTGAACTTTACTTCTTTTGGGATCAACACCTTGTGGAGATAGACGAACCATTGTTGAAGGCCGCCGTTCAACTACGGGATCCACAATCTCATGACTTTCGGTTTGGCCTTGAAAAACTCTACCCCACTGTGGAGGAGTTCACTGCCATTTTGGACTTATCTCCACGGAGTTCTGTCGTCGTTCCTACCCCTTTCCTCTCGGTTCGGCAGCAAGTAATGCATTTTTGTGGCCTATCCAAGATGGAGGCTTCTCTTTTAACCTCGGGCGACTATCTTGACATCCCATGGCTTATTGAGAGATTTCATCTTACTGGTTACCTCAGCGATATTGACTTCCAACTGCGTCGTCGTTACGCACTTTGCTTCTGCCTCCTTGCCCAGTATCTCTTTGTCCCTTTCGACAGGCAGGTTAGTTGTGCCCTGGTTTACATTGCTGGCCAAATGTGGACGAGGAACGACTTTGTGCCCCTTGTTCTGACCAAAATAATGCTGGCCTTGGATGTTGTTCATCGTGACGAGACCACCACCCTTGCTGGCAGCCCTTTTCTTCTCCAGGTGAGCTTAACAGCTCCCTTTGTATCAAGTTCTCTGTCATACTGCAAAGCTTTTCTCTTATTGTTCTAACTCTTGCTATAGACATGGCTGATGGAGAAGGTAAATCTTGTGCAAAAGCCTCCCACTGACAGGCACAATGCTACTGCTTTCCTTTACCGCTCGCGTTATCAGATATGCGATACTGAGGTATCTTGGCGACAGTATCTTTCTTCTCTGACTGGCCCAAAAATTACCTGGCAGTGCCCTTGGTGGCGGATTCCTGCTATGACTCTGACCACTATGGACCATTCTGGTGTACTGCTTATTGGTATGTGTCAGACTACTTTTTACTACCCTCACAGGATCATGCGACAGTTCGGACGAAGTTAGATCATATTTCCCGGTATTCGAGGCCGTTTGTTTTCCTCTACACTGCGGGCTCCCTTTCTAGCACAGTATCGGGATGCTTGGCCATCTCGCTCATTGATGGAAATGCACGAGTTGCAGTGCCCTGATCTTTCTATTGAATACAAGACATTGTTGGCACAAGATAGGAAAAAAGAAAGATAGAGAAGAGGGGAAACAAGCAACGAAAAGGAGAAGAGTTTGAGAATCTCTGCTTTGTTTTGAAAAATTTCACAGCTTTCTCTTTTTTTTTGTAGAGTTTGGGACTTGTGTGCCCTTTCTTTATTTAAGAACTTTATAGTCTTGCCTGAAGTAATAAAAAACTATCACTTTGTGTTTAAGATGGTTTAAATTTATTCAAAGTTTTAATAACTTTATTATCAAAATTTAAAAATTAATTTGCATTAGTCTTACTTAGATTCAAAATGGTTATAGACAAAGAATGTGGTCGGACTTCTTTAAAAGAAGCGGCCTACGTATCCCAAAAAGATAAAATCAAGCCTTAACGTAGTTCGGGCTTTGTTTTTACTCGAGTATTAACACTCTCCTTTTGAAGTGCCCTGACTTTTGCCAAGGTCGCCCTTTCGGGTTTTTGGCCTTGCGGGCTGCTCTAACTTTTTTATGAGCCGCCTTTTCGGTTTTCAACTCAGCAAGCTTTTATTTTATCTTTATTTCTACCTCAGGGATAGTACTTTTTAAGCTGGTCGAGATTTATTGGGGTGGAGAATATATTGCCATCCAGATCCATGATAATGACTGCACCACCGGTCATGATGGCTTTGATGAGAAACGGTCCGGACCAGTTGGGTTTAAACTAGCCCCTTGGGTCAAAGATAGGAGCTCTGATTTTCTTGAGGACCAAATCCCATTCTTTGAGGTCCCGAGTCTTGACCTTCTTATTGAACGCTCGGGCTATCCTCCTTTGGTAACCTTGTACATAAAATAGAGCTTGCACCCTTCTTTTATCAAACAAAAGAAACTCCTCCATTCGGTTCCTCTGCCATTCTGCTTCTGGAATACTGGCTTCGATCACTACTCTTAGTGAGGGGATTTCCACCTCAATGGGAAGCATGGCTTCCATCTCATACACTAAAGAGTACGGCGTAGTCCCAGTTGAAGTTCGGATTGACGTTCGGTATTTCCACAGTGCAAATGATAGATGTTCCGGCCAATCTTTGTGTGAGTTGATTGTCTTTTATAGAATTTTATTAATATTCTTGTTCGCTGCTTCGACTGCTCCATTGGCTTGCAGCCGATATGGCGAGGACTTATGAGCCACTATCCGGTATTCCTCGAAAAGATTCAAAACTTTCCCTTGGAAATGTGAGCCATTTTATGAGATGACCTTGTGGGGAACTCTGTACCTATAAATGATATTTTGCTTGATGAATTTGGCAACATGGGAGGCTCTCAACACCGAGTAGGAAGCAGCTTCTACCCACTTGGTAAAATAGTCAATGGCCACTAAGATAAACTCGTGTCCATTAGATGACTTCGGTGTTACTCTGCCATTCACATTGATGCCCCATACTGAAAATGGCCATGGTGACGTCAGGTTGTACAGCTGAGACGAGGGAACATGCATGAGGTTTGCGTGAATCTGATACTTATGACACCTCCGCACAAACTGTATACAATCCGTCTCCATTGTTATCTAAAAGTATCCTTGTCGTAGGATCTTCTTGGCTAACATATTACCACTCATGTGTGGCCCACAGACTCCGGTGTGTATCTCTTTCATCAGCTCTTGGCCCTCTTCAGTGTTTACACATAGCTTGTTAACCCCAGAATGTTCTCGTTTGTATAGTCTACCTCCACAAATGAAAAACTGCGCAGATAGTCGTCGTATTGCCCTTTTGTCCTTTTTGCTGGCAAACTTGGGATATTCTCCTTTCTCTATGAAGTTCTTAATGTTAAAGTACCATGGGAGGACGTTAGTGCTTTCTTCAATAGCAGTAGTCATCTCTTTTGCCGGCTTTCTTTTTTGCTCTATTATTAGAGGTCTCATCCGCACTCTAGGTGGTATGTCAATCATTGATGCTATGGTGGCCAGTGCATTGGTGAAGTGGTTCTGTAGTCTCGGCAAATGGGTAAAGATTACTGATTCAAAGCATGGTATCAGCTTCTCCAGCTCTTGATGGTAAAGAATTAAAGTTAAATCCCTGACCTTCCATTCTCCTCTTGCTTGCGAAACTACTAGTGTTGAGTCTCTAATGACTTTCAGTTTCTCTGCCCCTAGTTCTAAGGCTGCCTCCAATTCTGCTAAACATGCTTCATACTCTACCTGATTATTGGTGACTTCAAATTTGAGTTTTAGGGACAACGGAACATGTGAATCATCGGGGGTGACAAGAAGGACTCATATTCCATAGCCGTATTGATTGGATCCGCCATCAAAATATAGAGTCCATTTGTCCTCCCCAACTTTCATTAGCTGTTCGTCAAAAAATTGGAATTTCGTGTCTTCATCCCCTTCAACAGTTGGTTGGCCAGAAATTCTGCCACAACTCTGCCTTTGACTAATTTCTGGGTGACATATTGGAGATCAAACTCAGATAGTAATAGTAACCATTGGGCTAGCCTTCCTGTCAATGCTGGCTTTTCAAACAGATACTTCAATGGGTCCATCCGAGAGATGATGTTCACTGTGAAAGATAGCATGTAATGTCTTAATTTTTGGAAAGCCCAAACTAAGGCCCAGCATGTCTTCTCCAATGGCGTATACCATATTTTTGACCAGGTCTTCTTCTTGCTTAAGCAGTAGACAGCCTTTTCTATTTCGGTTTCACCTTCTTGTGCCAACATATATCCCATAGTTGAATCGGTTACTGACAAATAGAGGATCAGTGGCTTATTAGGTTCAGGAGGAGCTAGAATATGTGGATTTTACAGATATTGATGTACGGCATCAAAGGCGTCTTGACATTTGTGATCCCATTCAAATTCAACTCATCTCTTCAATAAATGGAAGAGCGGCTCGCAGGTAGTAGTCAATTTTGCGATGAATCAGTTGATGAACTGAATCTTTCCCAGAAAGCCCTTGACCTCTCGATCGGTCCTCGGAGGAGGCATGTCCAAGATCGCCTTACTCTTTGAAGCATCGACTTCAATGCCTCTTTGAGTGATCATGAATCCGAGCATCTTTTCGGTAGTGACTCCAAAGGCACACTTTTGCGGGTTGAGCCGCATCCTGTACTTTCGAAATCTTTCAAAGAACTTTCGTAGTGCTATGATGTGGCCATTTTGATCCTTATACTTGACTCTCATTTCATCCACGTACAGTTCAACCTCCTTATATATCATGTCATGTAGTAAAGTAGTAGCAGCCCTTTGATAGGTTGCCCCTGCATTCTTTAGAACGGATGGCATCACACGATAACAATAGGTGCCCCAGGGCGTGGTGAATGTCGTCTTTTCTTTATCTTCGGGACCCATCAGAATATGATTGTATCCGAAAAAATCGTCCATGAATAATAACAAAGCATGCCCCGCTGTACTGTCCACCAAGACATCGATGTGTGGCAACGGGAAATCGTCTTTTGGGCTAGCCTTGTTGAGATCTTAGAAATCCACGCAGACCTGGATACGACCGTCCTTCTTTAAAACTAGCACTATATTGGCTACCCACTTCGGATACTCAGTTACCCTTATGAATCCAGCATTGATCTGTTTGGCAACTTCTTCTTTGATTTTCAAAGCCCATTCTGGTCGGATGCGTCTTAATTTTTGTTTAACCAATTTAGCATCAGGGTATAGAGAGATATAGTGCTGGACGATGTCGGAATTAATTCAGGGCATATCCTTATAAGACCATGCAAACACATCTTTGAATTCTTTTAATAAAGTTAGTAATTGTTTTTTTTCAACCAAGGATAAAGAAGAACCAAATTGAATATTTTGCGGATTAGTTTTATTACCCAAATTTATTGATAAAGTTTCTTCAATTATTGGTTGGGCATGCATTTCTTCTTCTCTTTTTATCAAAATTTTTATTTCTTCGGGGATATCCCCGTCGAATTCAAAATTGTTAGAAAGCATATGAAATAAATCGAACAAAGCAGAGTAATTAGAAATCTTGTTCATTTCATTAAGAACAGTGGGAATTACAAACTCAATGGTAAAATTATGAAGATGAGCACTAACAGGCGTGCCCTCAATTACAGACTCCAACTCAAACTTGGACTCATGATTGATGACCTGCACACCAGAAGACTCGATGGACCAATTCTTCACCTCCTTCATAGCCGCATCGACGATAAGCTTGGTGCAACCAGCTGGTGCACCAAAATCCATCATGAAATAGTTCTGATCAGTTACTTGCAGCTGAGCCATCTTCTCGTTAAACAGCATTCCTATGTCAGCACCATCAAACTTGTCAGCCCAGTCTTCCTCCCGGACCTTCTTTCCTTCTTCTTTCCCTTCCACTGTCTCTTCTTCTTCCGTGTCAGATAGCTGGTGGCTAGAAAAGATCTCCAACCCCGGTAACTTTTGACTGGTTTCTTTGTCGATCCACGGTTCTAGAAAGCCACAATACGGGAAATCATCCCTTTCCTTGACGAAGTATCCATTGAGCGTCCTGAAATAATTGGCCTTTCGTCCCCTTCTAGGCACTTCCAGATCTTCTTCCATTGGTTCATACCTGAGACCAAAACGGTGTGAAGTCGACAATACCTAAATGGGTTCTGGGATTCCTTGCTGCTTGCGCCCTAATCCCATATCGGGGAAGAAGGACATTTTTCTTATTATTGTTAAAGCTCGCGGGTTAACATACCTTTCTTCCTCATTCATTGGCATCTGAACAGCCTGTGCTTCATCGAACTGGAAACCACTAAGTAACACATCATCTTTACAATGCTGAACTTCTAGTAGAGTGGTGCCCTCTTCTCCTTTCGGAGGGTGAATACTATCCTCTCCATGGATGGTTAAAACTATCCCGTTCTTTATCAATTTCAGTTTTGGTGAAGGATAGATGGTACTGCCTAGACATTTGGATCACGCAACCACGGCCTGCCCAGTAGCAGATTGAAGGAGGCCGGCACATCTAGCACGTAAAAGTCAACTGAGGTTTCTAGTGGTCCCATGAAAACGGAAAATGATACCAGTCCTAGTACATCTCTTCTTGTGTTATCATAGGCTCGCACTCCTTGATTGCAAGGAGTGAACTGGTCTGGCCTCATCCCTAAGCAGACGGCCATTCTCAGCGGGCGGATGTTCAAAGCCAACCCATTATCTATAAGGGTCACCGGGACCCATTTTTCCAAGCACTTGACAGTGATATGGAGCAGCTTATTGTGACTTTTTCCTTCAGCAGGCAGATCCTTATCAGAAAAGGAAATAACCTTTGGTTCGATGACTGGCAAGATGAGCCTGATCAGTTGTTCAGGGGTTGCATCTATCGGAACACTGACCTTATTCAAAGCTTTCAAGACAGCTTGTCTGTGCTTATGTGACGCCATCAATAAGCCCCATATACTAATGTTAGCCTGTGTCTTATTCAATTGTTTCAACACCGCATCATCTTCCTCTTTTTGTTCTTTCTCCTTTTATTTTCCACTCGGCTGCCCTCTTTCCAGTTGGGCTGGTTTGAAGTGTCACCCGCTTCTAGTGAGATGTTCTACATCTTCCTCAGGATCCCACAATCCTGTTATTATGTCACCGATCTTCCTTACTTCGTTCACAGGCGGAGGGTTATCAAATGCCCACAAATCGCCTAAATAAGTGATCGTCAGTCATCCTTTCCTTTCTTCGTCATCTTCGATAGCCCAGGTATTGTCAATCTCCTCTCAGATATCTTTCTTAATAAAGTCCACTTGTTGCTCCTGAGCAGCCCAAAAGTCAGTTCACTTGGCTCTATCTGATTTTAGCACAATCCTCACTAGCTAGTAAGATTGCATGTCGTCAACGTGTACCTTCTCTTTAAAGAGTTGAGGAAGAGTGATTCCATCGAGTATATGACCAAATCCATAAGGTCGAGTTGGATAATCCAATGGCCAGTCATCCTCTTCAT
>JAOTRH010268245.1:0-39427 GCA_034768845.1 Heliamphora exappendiculata | reverse complement strand
CAAAAACTAAGTGGCGACTCTATTTTCAACAAAAGGGGTTTTCAAAATTTAGTTTTCAAGGTGTTTAAAATATTTTTTAAAATATCTTTGAATTTCCTCATTTTTAACCCCCAAATCTCAAAGCCACACCCACCAATTAAATTTAATTACTGATAATTTAGTTTAATTGGTATCTTGATATTTCTTAAACCCTTGCACCTAACTTATTTGACTGCCGGATCATTAAATCCACCTGTAGGGTTTGGCCCGGTCAAAACTTATAAGCATCCTTAAGGGGGTATCGTCAATCCCGATCATCGGGACGTGAATTCCGTTAATAATTAATATTTGTCATATAAGTGATACCGCTATTCAACTCACCGGGAATATAGACCCATATAAGATCGCATCCTCTAATGAATCAAAATAACGAATATTAAATATATACAAATCAATAATTATTTCAGAATTAAAAAGATAAACACTATTCATAATAATCTTAGAGTGTGAATTAATTTATATAGTTAGTACAAAATTAATTACCCAAATGTCTCGTTCAATACACACAAAGTGTACTAACACAGAGAGTCGAAATAATAGACAACACAATTATCTATTCCCCGTAACCAAGACAGGCCTCCTAAAACTCTGTGCTATAGTCGTACCGATGATATGTTCATTTTCATCTAAACTGTGAACATAAAACTTATATTCTGCAAAAATCTAAAATCTAATCTTTTGTGTGCAAGCCGTACTCTACACACTCGATTAAATACTATACAAAATATCGGACATCCATGCATAACATTAAAAAAAAATGATACACAGACATTGCTCATAAACATTTCTCATAAAATAGAAAATTAATTTTATTAAAATTAAATTAAATACTAAAAACATGATTTTCAGTATACCAATCCTAACAAGAGCGTCATCATCATCATCTCTACCACCAGCGCCACCTTTATGGCCGCCACCTCCAGCTGCGGAATTGCCATTGATGCCATCCCCTCCGTCGACACCACCACCTCCGCTAACACCTGTGCCGCCTCCACCGCCGGCCATACCTCCACCACTACCTTTGGCATCATCACCAATGAATCCAAAGCCGCCTCTAACCATGACAAAATAAAGTAGGGGAAGAAGAGAGAGAAGAAACATCTTTGAAGCTTAAGAGAACCGAGCGAAAGAGCTTTATAGAGCCGAGAGAGATGAGAGTTAAGAAAGAGATGAGAGAGTCGAGAGAGTAAGAAGACGAGAGCGAGAGAGAGCAAGAGAGTTAAGAGAATGAGAGAGATGAGAGGAGGAGAGAGTTTCTTTTAGTTCGCGCGACTGAAGTTTTTGAATAACTCCAGACCCTTAACCTGTTACTGAGCTCGCAGCCGCGAGGTCCATTTGCTTTAAAAGTAATGGCTGCAACAACCAAAGCCAGGTCGCAACCTTCCTTTCTCATGGTCGTACCTAATTTCAAAGGTTCCTAATGGATGCCATATCCAAACCTCCAAGCCACCACAACCCTAAGGTTATTCAACACAGTCGCGACATCCAAAGGCTACGGCCGCTATGTTTTTGTTGATTCAACCTTCGAGCATATGCAAACTCTTATTTAACCAAAAATCCCCTTCTATAGCTCCTTTTTGAGATTTATGAGAAATAAACTTGTCCCTTCAGTCCTCCTCATGACCTTAAACTTGCTCTTTGGTCCTCACACGACCTAAAACTGCCCCTAGCGCTTTGGTCCCCGCACGACCTAAAACTACCCCTAACCCTTCGATCCTCCTCATCACCTTAAACTGACTATTTGGTCCTCCTCGTGACCTTGAGCTGGCTCATCGGTCCTCCTTATAATCTTAAACTAACTCATCGGTTCTCCTTACGACCTTAAACTAACTCGTCGGTCATCCTCATAACCTTAAACTAACTCTTCGGTCCTTTCAAGACCTAAAATTGATAACTTCCCAATCCTCCTCGTGACCTTAAACTAACTCTTAGGTCCCCGCATGACCTAAAACTGCCCCTGACATTTCGGTCCTCCTCAGGACCTTAAACTGGCTGTCTGGTCCCTACACGACCTAAAACTACCATAAATGTTTGGTTCTGCACATGACCTTAAACTGATTCGTTGGTCCTCCTCATGACCTTAAACTCACTCTCCGATCCTTTCAAGAGCTAAAATCGATATCTATCTCTTTGGTCCTCCTCACGACCTTAAACTGACTATTCGATCCTCTTCATGACCTTAAACTAACTCTTTCATCCCTGCATGACCTAAAACGGCCCCTAACCATTCAGTCCTCCTCATGCCCTTAAACTAACTCATCAATCCTCCTTATGACCTTAAACTGACTCTTCGGTCCCCGCACAACATAAAACTGCCCCTAACCGTTTGGTCCTCCTCACGACCTTAAACTAACTCTTCGATCCTCCTCATGATTTTAAACTAACTCATCGAACCTCCTTATGATCTTAAACTACTCTTTGATCTCCTTACAACCTAAAATTTCCCCTAACCCTTCGGTCCTCCTCATGACCTTAAACTAACTCTTCGGTTCTTTCAAGACCTAAAACTGATAACTATCTCTTCGGTCCTCCTCGTGACCTTAAACTGACTCATCAATCCTCGTACGACCTAAAATTGCCCCTAACCCTTCGGTCCATCTCACGACCTTAAACTAAATATTCGGTCCTTTCATAACCTAAAATTGACCTCTATCTCTTTGGTCCTCCTCAGGACCTTAAACTAATTCTCTAGTCCTAATCATGACCTAAAATTGATCTCTATTTTCTTAATCCTCGTCATAACCTTAAACTGAATTCTCGATCCTATTTATGACCTAAAACATATATTTGACGATCTTCGGTCCATGTTGTGACTTTAAATGTTGTATGTTTTGCAATGTAACTGTCAGTATCATGAGATATCTATCATGCACAATGATTATCCTATTTTCATCATATGCATTGCCCCACGAACTACGATCGGTATGATCCCTTACAATAGGGTACGTAGAAGGCTTGATGGAAATTTGGGCTCGACCTTCAGGCCGCAACATTCTGTTCCTAGGATTCAAAACCCAAGAAACCACTCAAAAACCTTCAGGCTGCAACATTCCTAATTTTCATGGCCACCACCTTTTTTATGATCCTACACCAGGCTGCATACTTGCCTTGACGGCCGCCACCTTTTTGTGATCCTAGAGCAGGTCGTGAGGTTTGTTCCTCACAGCCGCTACGTTTTTGTCATCTTATAACAGACCTCCACCTTTGAAGGTCACGACCGTCTCGATTCGTACATTAAAATTCACGGCCACCATGTACAAGGACATGATCGTGAGATTCGCATCTTTTTAGATAGGTGGAAGCATCCCAGAGGATCTCAGTGCTGCCCTGATGCCTATAAATAGGCACCATTTTCATTGAAAAGTAGAAGAGGAATGTTCTGATACTGATACTTGATTTTCTCAAAAACCAAGTGGGTGCTATCTTTTCTTCATTTTTATCATGGCCACAACATCCTGTTGCTATGGCTGTTAACTTTCTGTGAAACTATTAGCTTGAAAATCATGTTTAAACTCTTATGTTATTTTCTTTTGGTGATTATATGCACCATGTTTAAAGAGCCATAATGTTGTTGAAGTAGAAGTTATTCAATCTTGTATGCTCATTGTTTTAAATAGATTCTGTACATTCTATTTTCTCGAGCTCCTCTAGACTTTGCATATTCAAAATCTCTTTGAGTTTTTGCAACATAATGGCCGCGACCTTCTGTTGTCACGGTCGTGCTCTTTTGGTCCTTGGTATTATGGCCGCTATGTATTTTCTCATGGCCGCTAGTCTTTTAGGGAATTGAATCCTAGGAAACTAAGATGGTGCATACAAATCGAATCAAATGTGGTGCAGCACAGGATCTACAGCGTATAAAAGAATTGTGTGGTGCCAAACCATCCAGACGAATAGGGAGACCGTGCAGATGGAATCCGTACGGGAAGAACAATATGAAATCCCGAACCCCAAAACAAAAATCCGATACACCCACAAGGAGAAATAGAGATTATACCTGCTCGATCCCACTAATTTGATCACGTTTCTATTCTTGAGCTTGAATCTAAAGATCAACACGGTTGTAATTCGATAATCTTTTCTTCATTCAGATCTTCTATTGTATTCCTAAATACCAAAAACACGAACTAAGTGTGGGCTTAAATCCTTTGTGCTCCCAATCCTGTCTGGCTATCTCTCATTTTTTGGTTCTCACAAATACTTAGAAAACCTAAAAGACTGTATGAATGAAATCATTTAACGACTAAAGTTATAACGACATATAAATATACTACAATAGGGACCTGTGGAGTAAGACATGAGCTTCCAATATAATTATGAAATCCTGCCTCAACGCAAAAGTAATTTTATAAAAATATAAATTATAATTCATTCCACTAAATAATTATAATTGCACTCTCAGCCTTATTTTTAAAACCCATTATTCAAGTTCCTATTATTAAATGCTTATTTATTCTTTCCACATTAAGATTATAGATACCCACATATTAAATTAAATTATTGACAATTATATTTAATTAGCGTCTTTGTTAATTCCTTAAACTCTTTCACTTAACTTATTTAGCCGCCGAATTATGAAATCCGTCTGCAGAGTTTAACTCAGTCAAAACTTATAAGCTTCCTTAAGGGGGTATCATCAATCCCATTATTTTAGAATGTGAATTCTGTCAATAATTAATATCCACCATATACTTAATTCCATTATCCAACACACTGGAATTATTGACCCATACAGTTCGCACCCTTTAATGAATCAAAATAATGAATATTAAATATACACAAATAATAATTATTTTAAAATTAAGAGTATAATCACTCGTAATAACCATGGAGTGTAAATTAATTTATAAAGTCAATATACAATTAATTATCCCAACTTGGTCATATTCAATACACGCAAAGTGTTCTAACACAACGAGCTTGAACAATAGACGATACTATTATCTGTTCCCTGTAATCAAGACAAATCTACTAAAATACTATGTTACAGTCATACCAATAGTTTGTTCAATTCCATCTAAACTGTGAACTAAAACTTATATTTCACAAGAGCCTTTAATCTGGTCTTTCGTGTATAAACTAAACTCTACACACTAGATTAAATACTATGTAGAATAAAAGACGCACATGTACTATATTAAATAAATAATAAAACGTACATTACTCATAAAGATTCTCATTAAAATAAAAAAATAATTTTTTATTAATAAATAAAAATAATACCAAAAATTCAAACATGATTTTTAGTATACAATGCTAACAAGTTTTTCTTCATTCTTGTCATGGCCGCAACATTCTGTTGCCACAGTCGTGACCTTTTTTATATGACCAATAGCTAAGAAACAGTGTTTGAATCTTTCTGTTCTTTCTGTTTGATCTGTACATATCATGTTAGAAGAAAAATCTATGTTGCATTACCCTTAGACTTGTTCTTATTTTCTTTAATCCTCACTTGCATGTTTTTGTTTGTTTTGCTCAAATAATAATTGTGGCATGATTAGAAACAACAACCAAACTGCATGGCCCTTAAGGTTTTAGTTAAGAGCTTTTTCTTTTTTGTATGCTTTTGACTGGACTCTCTTTAACCTCTTTTTTTTGTATTTGTTACATTTAAAAAGTTTAAAACAAGAACCAACATTGAAAAAGTAGAGACCAACTTTGCAGTTGGGAAAAAAGGGTGCTTAACACCTTCTTTTTTTATACCTTAGCCCCTGAACCCTCTTTTTTCTCCGGTTACGTTTAAAATGACTTGTGGTATTCTTTTTGTTTTTCTTGGTTTTTAAAAAAAATTAAGTGGCGACTCCATTTTCTAAAATGTGTTTCGGTATCATGGGTTTTTGTTTTAAAAGAAAGGAATATTTTTCTAAAAATAATGGATATCTGACACATCATTTTTTGAACGCACCCAAAAATGACCGCACATAGCTCAGGAGAAGAGATCGGTAGGTGTCAACATTATGTGATCGGCTATGTCAAGGGACATCATAAGCCCCCAAACCAACTATCGAACCACCCGTGGTTTCTTCTTTGAAGAATCCCCAATGTGAAAGGAACGATTATCTAGAATCAGCTGTAGAGCCCATAGGGAGGGAGTCTCAACTGCCTTATCTTCTCTTCTACGATGCTCCCTCGCGTTAGAGCCATCACCCTAAATGAGGTGGTGTCTTTTCTCAGTCTAAGCCTCATAAGCAGTAGACGGTCGTTGACAGGAGACAAACTAAGGCTCGGCACCTAAGTAGGGGCCCTAAGATGAGGTATCCCATTCGAAATAAGGTGCTGGCGGCTGGGGAACAGTAAGAGCTAGCTCAAGCAGTAGTGGTGGTGAAATGTGAGCATTCCTCTCGGTTTGATGGGCTAAGGTGCTGGCAACATTGACACCAAGGGCTACTTTTATGAAATTGAACCCCGTTCAGACTCGAGGAATAGTGGATGACTCTACTTGTTCAGTTAAGCGAGAGGGAGCAAAGGACGAGGCATCTCTTTGATGCTGAATCACTTGGTGGTAGCTTAGCTCATAGTTAAGTAGTTTAAGGGCCGAACAACCTTCCATAATAGTTAGACATTGGTTGACCTCGGCGATGTTAGCTTACATTTTTGTGGTAAGCAAGACTGCCCTCTAAAATTGTAATAAAAAGATATCAATCAATAGGAAACAAAAATGAATGAACATAATGAAAAAAATGGTAAAGTTGGTAGCTGAACAGACTTGATCTTTCGAGGATTTGGGGAATAGCTTGGCCCAAGTGTCTAACATGGTCAGGCTGGAATTCAAAGTCACCCCTACCAAGAAGTAATCCATAGTGTGCTTGTCTAATTCGGGAAGGCCATACACTTACCTCGGGCCGAGTTGCCTGTGGTTGGGGTAAAAGGTGGTGAAGTCCTAGTTGTGGCCTATAATGTAGCTATGGAAGTTTCTGGGAATGTTGAGATTTATACTATAACGGTGGTTTATCTCGGCCACTCCCATGACCACCTGAATGAAGTTTATTGAGACTTGACAAAGGGTGATTCGGAACTGGCCGAGTATCTTCTTGAGGAATGGATAGAGGGAAAAGCAGACCCCAGTCTCCACCACCGAATGATGGGAAAGGCAACTTCATTTTCCCTCCCCAAATGATCTCCCCACGGGTAGTGATTGTAATATAAGGGAGTCTATTATACATGGCTCAAAATGATGCAATAGCAGATGGTTTGTTAACATCTTTCAAAAAAATTTCATCCTAAAACAAGAGGTTTAGGAAATTCTTTGTAAGAAATTTAGGAAGAGAGGTGAAAATCTACCCCAAACCCACCCATAAATGGAGATAGTGCAAAAATTTAGGAGAAAAGAAGAAGATGTCAAAGATTTAAACTACTACAATAGTAACGAGCACCTAAAAGGGTCAATGAGAAAAGGAAGTTCTAATGAAGGAGTGTGAGAATTAGTTTGAGAGAAGTGACGATGGCATATGACAAAAGAGTGTTTACCAGTGAAAGGATCGCCGAAAAAGCATAAAGTTCATTCCATAGCTCTTGTGGCAGAAATTTCTAGAAAAATATAACAATGAGGACAAGAAACCCCCTTATATAGGCATGGAATCCCCAAGGGCAGGCATGCCTAACGGTTATCTCGGGTAGGCAAAAGGGTGCCTATTAAACTTTAGAAATAAACAAACGCTAACACAGGTCCCAATTTGTGCATGACACGTGACATGGATAGAACAACGCATTCAATGTTTTGAAATAGCACCTTTAATGTCCTGAGCCGAGGTGAATATTCAAAATCACCAGATTCGGCCAAGAATCAGTGGAGACTTACCAGCTCATTTGCTGCTGAGTAAGCAACGAGTTGAGGGGCAAGTGAAGGGGGTTGGATTCAACTTGGGTTTGGCCACTTGAGACCCAATGGGGCTATAGTAGAAGACTGTGTCATATAGGGTAGGAAAACAGATCAACAATAGTCGAGTAAGTATATTCAATCGAAGTACCAGCCCAGCGTGGAGGTGACTAGATCAGCCTAACATCAGTTGCGTGGCCGAGCTCCAAACATTAATGAGGGTAGTTTAGCTAAGTCAAAAGCATTAATTGCAATTAAACCAAGACCATACATCCATCGTACAACAATCATCTTAGACCATACAAGCCTGACCTACCTGTTTGTAGGGTAAAGCTTGTGATGGGACCAACCCATCAGGAGCCCCAAAAAAGTACACCATCTAGCCCCTACAAAAAGAATACCAAGCCTAAATCATGAGGGGTGAAAAAAATTTCTAAGGAGAAACTCTATCATTTTGTGTTCTCTCTCTAAAGCCCGCTTCTAACTTGTGGATAGCAGTGGTTTTTAGCATTCACTGTCGGTCAGTTAATGTTTACCACTATGTACAAGTCACTCGAATCATTCGGAGGTTCATTTAGGCTAGATTCGACTCACATAATTCAAACACTCGTACGTTCAACCACGTACAACTAAATATCAAAAAGTACAAAAATAAAATGTATTCAAAAAAATGGTTTCTATAAAGACAACCAGAGTATTAAAGTTCGAAACAAATTAGGTTCCTTATTGGACACTAGTTCGCAATGCCACATGAGGTGTTTGACAAAACTACTCTTAGCAACTTTTATCATTTTACTATTAATTTTAATTATAAATTATAAATTTTTTTAAACACTCATAACTTCTCTTTCAAGATATAACTATTTTTTCTTTTATTTTAGTTACAAGCTACATTTTTTATTAAACACTCATAACTTCTTGTTAGAGTTGATATACTGCAAATTATGTTTTTAGTATTTAATTTTATGAGTAATGTATGTGTATTATTTCTTTAATGTTATGCATAGATGTCCAATATTCTGTATAGTATTTAATCTGGAGTGTAGAGTACGACTTGCACACAGAATATCAGATTTTAGGTTCTTGCAGAATATAAGTTTTATGTTTACAGTTTAGATAGAAATAGACGTACCATCAGTACGACTGTAAGTCAGAGTTTTAGTAGACTTGTCTTGGTTACGGAAAATAGATAATAGCGTCATCTATTGTTCCGACTATCTGTACTAGTACACTTTATGTAAGTTGAACGGGACATTTGGAGTAATTAATTTTATACTGACTATATATGTTAATTCACACCCAAAGATTATTATGAACAGTGCTTATCCTCTTAATCTTGAAATAATTATTGATTTGCGTATATTTAATATTCACTATTTTGATTCACTAGAGGGTGCGATCTTATATGGGTCTATATTCCTGGTGAGTTAGATAGTGGTATTATTTATATGGTGAATATTAATTATTAGCAGAATCCGTATCCTGAAAGATCAGAATTGACAATATCCCCTTAAGGAAGCTTATAAGTTTTGACCGAGCCAAACCCTGTAAGTGAATTTGATTATTCGGCGGTTAAATAAGTTAAGTAAAAGAGCCTAAGGAATATCAGATTAAATTAAATTATCAGTAATTAAATTTAATTGGCGTGTATCAAAAATCTTAATGTGGGAAGAAATGGTAAGCATTTAATAATAGGAGCTTAATGCTATATGGTCTTGAGATTACGAGTCAGAGTGTAATTATAGTTCTTTAGTGGTGTGAACTGAATTCAGTATTTTATGAAAATTATAGAAATCGCTGCTGATTTTTCATAATTACAGATACCGCAATGAGGTTTACTTAATTGCGAAAACCACTGATATGTGTATTTGTTAACTGGAAGTCTTACTCATAATTACTCCTCAAGTCCCTACTGTAGCCCTATAAATATGCGAGTAGGTTGAACCAGTTTCATAACTTATCTTCTAAGACGAAAGCTGTTCAGGCTTAGCCAATACAAGTTTTCGAAGGATTATAACCCACACTATAGCTGAGAATCGCAAAAGAAAATACAATAGAAGATCTAACATGAGTTTCAATTCGGATTCAAATCGTAGTTGAAGATTCGACCGGTAAAAAGGTATTCTTCTAAATTAACTTCAAATTCACGGGTTTTATTTTGATCGTTCGTCATAAAAATAATTTATCTGGAGCCTGTTTTGGCATTTGCCCGTTCAGTTAATGTTTTTCAAATAATCGTGTACAAAAATAAAAATCTTGACAGTTTTGCATCTAACAATTGGTATTGGAGCCGTTTTATTTTTTATTTTCGATTATCGGGGCCGAGTAGTTTTAGAACTGTTACTAACTTTATTTTGTATGCGTTCTAATCCCTATTTTATGATTGCCATTTAATTTTCATGTTTGATTAAATGGTGTGAATGATAATTATATTTTTTAATCACGGGGGTTGACCGTGGTAAATCGAATGTGAGCCTTCGGAACATAGGATCGATGTAATAGCTAGTTTCTATTTTTAAAATATCTGTTTAAATTATTTAAGAACAGATTGAACATATCTAAGAACGAAGACGGCACCGACGGTGGTTCCAGTTTTTAAGAGCTATGGATCGTGGTAAGTTTTTAATGGTTTTATGTGGATTTTTTTGGTAGGTTTTTTTTGTAGTATTTATAAATAAAAAACAGCATAAAAAACAAGTCAAAACAAAGAAGAAAAATCACCAAAATAGCATGATTGTGGCAGCGGTTCGACGACGGTTTTTATATTTTTTGGGCTATTTTTAGACTATTTTTTTAAAAAAATTAAATATAAAATAGCAGTAAAATATAACTCAAATTAATGTCAAAAACTAGAAAACAATAGGACTAAAATCACAACTCAAACAGGCGGCAAACAAACCGGTGGCGGCCGCGCTCGGTGGCAGCAGTTTCTATGCAGTTTTTCGACAATTTTTTGGGCTATTTTTGAGAAGTTTTTTTGACAGAAAGATTCTATTTTTTGACATTTTTTTGGGCTTATTTTGAGAAAATTTTTTTGTAGAAAAATAGTACTTTTTGAGAGTTTTCTTTTGATATAAAGTACGTCGAAAATCGAGTTTGGAAAGAGGTCTAAAAAACCTCAGAAAGTTGGCAACGTAGTTTTTTCATCTGTTTTTTTTTGGTTTCGAGCATATTTTTTGAGTAAAAATCCCATATTTCGAGAGTTTTTCAACGGTATAAAACTCGTAAAAAACAGAGTTCGGATGAGGCGGCAGGAGCTGCCTGAAGGCAGTGACAAGGCGGCGCCAGTGGTGGCTAGCTATTTTCTCTTTCCCATGGCTACTTTGTATTGATTTTTTGATAGATATGAGACTGATTTGATATATATTATTATATCAAATAGTATCAGAAAAGCCTAATTCAATCAGGACATTGAATCAAAAGTGAACATGGATTAAAACAGCTGATTCTATTAGGGAGATTGAAACACCTCAGTGCATCACTTAGATCATAAAATCGGGATATATGCATATTATGTTTATATACATATATGAACTGTGTGGATGATTGCATATCTGTTTTATTTATTCTGTTAATTTAATTAATTTAAAATTTTAATTTTAATTAAAATATTTTGTAATAGAAAATAAAATAATTTTTTTAATTAATTAATTTTAATTAAATGAAAAAATTTAGATATTTTATTTTTTACAAAATATTACGTTTAAGATGATTTGTTTTTAATCAGACATCTTGAAAAAACGTAAAAATTAATTATGAATTTTAAATTAGTTAAATGAAAAAATATTTAATCGAAACAAATTATTATTTTTTTAAAAATGTGTAACGAAAAATAAAATAAATAAATGTCTTTAATCACTAACTTAGCTGAAAAGCTGAAGAAAAAACTGTGCATTTATTAAATTTTATTTGTTACGCATTTAAACACGGAAAGATAGTTTAATAAATCAGAATATTATGAATCGTGTACACGGAAAGTCGTTTGATTCTTTCAGACCGTGCTGTTTTCAAAATTAATAAATTTATTTTAATTAAATAGATTTTTATACCGCTCAAAAATATTTTAAAAATCTAATTGGAATAGAGAATTTATTCATAGATAAATTCTGTAGTCTCCATCATCATTTTGTATGTGATGCAATTAAACCCTGCGTATCGATAGTAAGACCTTCCTCCCCAGCGGACTTATTAATTACGGTATCGCCAGTACAAATCTCCTTTAGGATTAATTCTAGGTAATTGTTAGTGTGGATCATTTCTCTGAAGAGTTCATTGCAAAGCGATTAGTTTGGGATTAGGTGATAGTTAACACTTAGCTGTATATAATAGTATCATCTACATCTAAGTCACTGCTATTATATACGGGACTGAAGTTTTGTCAGTTATTTAATTTTACTTGTCATGGTCAGTTGCCTAAATAGTAAAATTAAAAGGAATTGGCGTGTCTGATCTTATGAAGGAAAGTAGACGTCCTCCCATTGAGGCATACTATTCTCAGGTTACTAGGCTGCTGGCGAATTAATTTTAAAATGGTAGAGGGAACTAAATTAAAATAAATTTAAAATTTTGCTCACATAATTAATGGTTTTTTAATTATGTGATTCTCATGATTAAAATGGCTTTCAACCAACTCGCTTTAATACTCAAAGAAAACAAACTAACGGGACTGAATTTTGTTGACTGAAAATATAATTTGGATATAACTTTAACTACCAATGGTATTCCTTCAATACTAGGAAATGTGTTTATTTCTGAAAAAAGGTTCTTCCTCGAAGCCGAAAGGCATGAAAAAAAAAGGTTCAGAAATAGAGAGACAAAGTTTCCAGGGCAGTTAGTAGGCCACAGACTGGTGTAAAAAACTAAAAAATAGATCTTTTCACTACAACCAGACACAATACTGAAAAAAGTTATGTCCAATATTTCTCAGAAGGCAGAATAAACAAGGTAATTTCTATCCACTAGTTGTGAAAACATGTTTAGCGGTGTTATCTACCGATACTTAGTGTGTAAATATGAGAGCCACTAATCATGTAAGCAATTCGTTGTAGGAGTTCCAGGAAACTCGACAATTTAGTGATGCGGAGATTTATCTACATATAAGCAATAATACAAAGTTAGCAGTAGTTGTAGTAGAAGATATCACTCTCAGTTTTGGTAGAGATCGAATTTTAATATTGAGAGATTGTCTTTATGTACCTACTATTAGAAGGAATTTAGTTTTCGTTTCTGGATTGGCAAAAGACGGATATTTGATTTATTTTAATAACTCTATGGTTATTTAAGATAATAAACGGATTATCTGTTATAGTACATTGGTGGACGATCTTTATATTATTACTCTAATCTCTCTTATTCTACAATTGACTGAAATAAATAACACATCTAATCTACCATATAAGAGAAAGTTTTCTTCTTTAATGAACCGAACGTTTCTTTGGCATGTATACTTGGGTCATATTAATCTAAAAAAGATAAACAGACTGGTAGCAGATAGACTTTTAAGTTCATGAGAAGTGGAGGCACTTCTAGTCTGTGAATCTTGCTTAGAAGGTAAAATGACCAAGAGACCCTTTTCGGCTAAAGGCTATAGAGCTAAAGAATAGTTGGAGCTGGTTCATTTTGATGTGTGTGGTCCTATGACAATCCAGGCTAGAGGTGGCTTTGAGTACTTCATTAATTTTATTGATGATTACCCCAGGTATGGATACATTTACCTGATACATTGTAAATCTTAATGCTTTGAAAAATTCAAAAAAATTTAGGCGAAAGCAAAGAAGCTTCTGGGTAAAAGTATCAAATCACTACGATTCGACCGTGGTGGAAAATACCTATTTGGAGAGTCTAAGGACTACTTGTCATCAGAAGAGATTACATCCCAATTGACTGCACATGGTACTCCGCAACAGAATGGTATAGCAAAAAGAAAGAATAGGACTTTTATGAAAATGGTAAGATCCATGATGAGTTATTAAGGTTTATCCGATTCGTTTTGGGAACTCACTTTAGGAATAGCAGCTTACATTCTAAACTTGGTACCTTATAAGTTTAGGATTGGAATACTGAAAACCATATTTTTGGTATTTAATTTTATTTTAACAAAATTAATTTTCTATTTTATGAGAATCTTTATGAGCAATATATGCGTATTATTTTCTTGACATGCATGGATGTCCAATATTCTATATAGTATTTAATCTGGTGTGTAGAGTACGGCTTGCACACAAAAGATCAGATTTTAGGTTCTTGTAGAATATAAATTTTATGTTCACAGTTTAGATGGAAATAAACATACCATCGGTACGACTGTAGCACAAAATTTTAGTAACTTGTCTTGATTACGAAGAACAGATAATTACGTCGTCTATTATTTCGACTCTCTATACTAGTACACTTTGTGTGTATTGAATGAGAAATTTATAATAATTAATTTTGTACTGACTACTGACTATATAAATTAATTCACACTCAAAGATTATTATGAATAGTGCTTATCTTCTTAATTTCGAAACAATTATTGATTTGCATATATTTAATATTCGTTGTTTTGATTCATTAGAGGGTGCGATCTTATATGGTCTATATTCACGGTGAGTTGGATAGCGAAATTATTTATGTGAAAAATATTAATTATTGACAGAATTCATGTCCCAAATGATCGGGTTTGACGATATTCTTTTAAGGAAGCTTATAAGTTTTGATCGGGCCAAACCCTACAAGTGGATGTAATTATTCGGCGGTCAAATAAGTTGAGCGGAATGGCTTAAGGAATATCAGGATGCCGATTAAATTAAATTATCAGTAATTAAATTTAATTGGCGGGTATCAAAATTCTTAACATTGGGAGAAATGGTAAACATTTAATAACATGAGCTCAATACAAGAAGGTATTGAGATTATGGGTTAGAGTGCAATTATAGTTCTTTAGTGGTGTGAACCGTAATTCAATATTTTATGAAAATTACAAAAACCACTTAGTCTTTCCATAATTGTAGAAATCGCTAGTAGGTATCTGTGTTCCACTAGAAGTCTTACTCATAATTACTCCATAGGTCCTTGTTGTAGTCCTATATATACACGGGTAGACTGAACCAGTTTGAAATTGATAGATCATATATCAAATATATCATATATCAGATAGATCATATTTTGTCTTTCAAGACTAAATATATCTGAGTTCTGTCGGTATGAGTTCTCGATAGACCGTAACCTACACTACGTTCGAGGATCGCATAAAGGAATACAATAGAAGATCTGACTGAAATTTCAACTCGGAATTAATTCGTAGTTGATGAATCGATCGTCAAAAGGTATTCTTCTAAATTAACTTTGGTTGCACGGGTTTTATTTGCTCGTTCGTCGTCAGAAAATTTTATCTGGAGCCTGTTTCGGCGTTTGTCCGTCCAATTAATTTTTTACCAAAAATCGTTTGCAAAAACAATGATATTGGCAGTTTTGCCTCAAACAAAATTGGTATCATAGCTGTTTTATTTTTTGTTTACGGTTATCAAGGTTAGATAGTTTTAGAACTGTTGCTAACTTTATTTTGCATGCGTTCTAAATCTCGATTTTATAATCATCATTTATTTTCATATTTGATTGAATGCGTGGATAATGATTATTTAATTTTGTATTCACGGGGGTTGACCGTGATAGATTAATTTTTTTTAGATCGAATGTGAGTCTACATGACATAGGTTTTAATGTAAAACAGTTTTATGTTCTTTAAGTTTTTTTTTTAATTTAATAGAAAAAGAAATAATAAGAATAGGTATGGAAGAACGAAGGCGGCGGAACCAGCGGCGTAGCCACGAATTGAGTTTTTACTTGGTTGCTTCAAAGTTTTTTTTTCTAGATAAAAATTAAAAAGAAAGGGAGCAATCCGAAAACAGTGGAGTATTTTTTGGAAACAGTGTAGTTTTTTTTCCGTTCTGGCACAAGCAGCAGAAAAAGAAAAACAGCCGGTTTCCAAGCAAAAAAAGCCAAACGCTGCCTTAGGCAGTAGCATTTTTTTTCTAAGCCACAGCAATCTGCTTTGGCAATTCCAAGCAGCGTGTTCCACAGCACAGCAGAAAGTTTTTTTTTGAAGAAAAACCGTAGCATCTAAACGCTGCCCAGGCAGCAGCGGTTTCTGGACCATGAGAACAAAAATAAAAAAGCTCATAGCAGTTTTTCCTACAGCCAAACGCGGCTCAGTCCCAGTGCCCTAAGGCAGAGCAGTTTCCATCCCGAAGCGCAAACCACAAAACTGTGGTTTTTCCATCCCAGGCTGTTTTAGTTTTCCAAGCGGCGCCAGTGTTTTTCAAAACACTATTTTGGATTCCCACAACACAGCAATCAACAGCGAAATTCTAGCAGCAGTAGCGGTTTCCAACACAATTTCGGTGCATGTGATTTGGAATTATCTTAAAATCATTATCATGTAATTGGGATCACATAATTTTGGCCTTGTGATCCTGATCCATGGATATTTGATGGATTATGGCATTCTCCTAATTACAATTGGAAACCCACAAAGCAGGCGGCGTGAAGCAATGATTCACAAAAGATTTTTTAAAATTTATTTAAGATAGGAGACTGAAACTCTTTAAAATTTTAATCAGATTATAAAATTAAAATATATTTATCTTGTATTTAATTTTTTTTATATTAATTGCGTGAATGATAAATATTGATTTTATTTATCAAGTTAATTTAATTAATTTAAATATTCGATTTTAATTAAAATATTTTATAATAAAAAATAAAATTAATTTTTTTTAATTAATTAATTTTAATTAAATAAAAAAATTTTAAATATTTTATTTTTTTACAAAATATCACGTTTAAAGATAGTTTTTTTAAATCCGATATCTTGAAAAAACATGAGAATTAATTTCGCATTTTGAATTAATTAAATAAAAAAATATTTAATCGAAATAAATTATTATTTTTCAAAAAATGTGAAATAAAAAATAAAATAAATAAATGCCTATAATCACTACCTTAGCTGAAAAGCTACATGAAAAACTGTGTATTTTTTAAATTTTATTTATTACGTATTTAAATACAAAAAAATAATTTGTTAAATTAGAATTTTTGAAATCGTGTACACGGAAAGATGCTTGATTCTTTCAAATCGTGTGGCTTTCGAAATTAATAAATTTATTTTAATTAAACAGATTTTTATAACCCTCAAAATGTTTTAAAAATCTAAGTGGGAGAGGAAATTTATTGACAAATAAATCTCGCGGTTTCCATCACCAGTTTGTAAGTGATGCAATTAAACCCTGTGTGTTGGCTGTAGGCCTTCCTCCCCATCGGATAGATTAATTGCAGTATCGCCACTGCGAACCTCCTTTAAACATAATTCTAGATAATTGTTAGTGTGGATCACTTCTCCATCTGAAGGGTTCATTGCGAAGCGATTAATTTGAGATTAGGTGATGGTTAACACTTAACTGTATATAATACTATTCTCTCCATCTGAGTCACTGCTATTATATACTTGACCGAAACTATATTAACTATTTAATTTTACTTGACATGGCCAGTTGCCTAGATAGTAAAATTAAAAAGAATTGGTATGTTTGGTCTTATGAAGGATAGTAAATGTTCACCCATCGTGGCATACTATTATCAAGTTATCAGGCTGCTGGCGAATTAATTTTAAAATGGTAGAAGGAACCAAATTAAAATGAATTCAAAGTTTTGCTCATCATAATTAAAAATTTTTTTAATTATGTGATTCTCATGATTAAAATATCTTTCAACCCACTAGCTTTAATACTCAAAAAAAAAATTAACGGGACTGAATTTTATTGATTGAAAATGTAACTTTGATATAGTTTTAACTACAAATGGTATTTTTTCAATACCAAAAAATGTGTCTGTTTTAGAAAAAGGTTCTTCATCGGGGCCGAAATGCATGAAGAAGAAAAAGGTTCAGAGATAGGGAGACACGATTAACAGGGTAGTTAGTGGGCCACAGACTGGTGTAAAAAAGGCGAAAGGTAGATATTTTCACTGCAACCAGACTTGGCACTGAAAAAAGCTATGTCCGGTACTTTTTATAAGGCTGAACAAACAAGATAGTTTCTATTCACTGGTTATGAAAACATGTTTAGCGGTGTTATCTACTAGTACCTGGTGTGTAGATACGAGAACCACTAATCATGTCTGCAATTCATTGTAGGGGTTCTAGGAAACCCAACAACTTAGTGATGGAGAGATTTACCTACATAAGGGCAATAATACAAAGGTAATAGCAGTTGCAGTAGGAGATGTTACTCTCAGTTTTGGTAGAGATCGAGTTTTAATATTGAGAGATTGTCTTTATGTACCTGTCATTAGAAAGAACTTAGTTTCTGTTTCTGAATTGCCTAAATATGGAAATTTAGTTTATTTTAATAACTCTGTGGTTATTAAGGATAATAAATGGGTTATCTGTTCTGGTACATTGGTGGATGATCTTTATATTATTACTCTAATCTTTCTTACACTGCAACTAACTGAAACGAATAATACATCTATATTACCATATAAGAGAAAGTTTCCTTTTTTACTAAATCAAACGTTTCTTTGGCACTTACGCTTTGGTCATATTAATCTAAAAAGGATAAACAGACTGGTAGCAGATGGACCTTTGAGTTCATTGGAAGTGGGGGCACTTTCAATCTGTGAATTTTTCTTAAAAGGTAAAATAACCAATAGGCCCTTTTTGGCCAAAGGCTATAGAGTTAAAAAACTGTTAGAGCTTATTCATTCTGATGTGTGTGGTCTTATTACAATCCGGGTTAGAGGTGATTTTGAGTACTTTATCAGTTTCATTAATGACTACTCAAGATATGTATACATTTACCTGATGCACCGTAAGTCTAAATGCTTTGAAAAATTCAAAGAATTCAAGGCGGAGACGAAGAAGCATCTGGGTAAAATTATTAAATCACTACGATCCGACCATGGTGAAGAATACCTCTTTGGACATTTTAAGAACTACTTGTCATCAAAGGGGATTACATCCCAATTGGTTGCACCTGGTACAATATAATAAAATGGTGTAGCAGAAAGAATGAATAGGACTCTTATGGAGATGGTAAGGTCAATGATGATTTATTCAGGTTTACCAGATTCATTTTGGGAACTCTCTTTAGAGATAGCAGCTTACATTCTGAACTTGGTATCTTCTAAGTCAGTACCTTCTACTCCCATAAAATTGTGGACCGGGCGTAAGCCTAGTCTGAAACAAATTCGGATTTGGGAGTGTCCAGCACATGTACTGAAAGAGAACGCAGATAAGTTGGAACCGAGGACGAAAGTCTGTTTATTTTATAATCCTAAGGATCAGAAGGTCATTGTTAGCATCAATACCCGATTCTTGGAAGAGGATTATATTATGGATCACAAGCACAAAAGCAGAATTATTCTAGAAGAACAAAGAGAAAATACCAGTAGAACAGAAGAGGAACCACAAATCACTGATATTTTATTACCTCGTCGTAGTGGGAGGATTATCGTGACATGTGTAAATCAAGAACAGGGTGCTGATGCATAGGTTTCAGATTCTGCATAGCCTGTTAGTGCTAGTACACAGACACGTGTAGTGCCTCATCGTAGTGGGAGGGTTGTTCATCAACCTTATTAGTATATGTTCTTGGGAGAGTCGTTTGACAAGATCTCGACAGAACTAGATACCGAGTCCTGTAACTACAATGAAACGCTAAAAGACAAAGATGCAGATCTTTGGTAAAGGGCTACGAATTCATAAATAGAATCTATGTATTCCAATCAAGTTTAGGAACTTGTAGAACCACCCAAAGGGATAAAACCCATTGGATACAAGTGGATCTACAAGAGGAAGAGAGGAGTAGACAGGAAGAATGGAACCTTCAAAGTTAGGCTTCTTGCTAAAGGGTTTACTTCGAAAGAAGGGATCGACTACGAGAAAACTTTTTTGTCGGTAGCCATGCTTAAGTCTATCCGGATTCTCTTATCTATTGCCGCACATTTTGATTATGAAATCTGGAAAATGGACATCAAGATAGCTTTCCTTAACGGAAGTCTTGACGAGTGTATCTATATGATACAACCAGATAGATTCATTGCAAAGGGCCAGGAGCACATATTGTGCAAGCTTAAGAGATCCATTTATGGACTTAAGAAGGCATCGAAGTATTGGAACACTCGGTTTGATCATGCTATAAAGTCTTATGATTTTGATCAAAGTCTAGATGAGTCCTGTGTGTACAAGAAGCGTGACAGAAGCATTGTGATCTTCCTAGAACTTTATGTAAAGGATATCTTGCTCATCGAAAATAATATGGGGGTATTATATACGGTTAAAGTATGGTTATCTGGACAATTCAATATAAAGGACTTGGGAGAAGCCAGTCACATCCTTGGGATCAAGCTTCTGCGAAATTAAAAATAAAGGATATTAGGCGTATCACAAGCAAAGTATATCAATGATATCCTTGCTCGATTTAGCATGTAGGATTCCAAGAAAGAGTTTCTCTCTTTCAGGTATGGAATCACTATATCCAAAGATCAGTGTCCTAAGACATCTGATGAGATAGAGAAGACGAAGGCAGTTCTTTATGCTTCGGTAGTAGGAAGCCTCATGTATGCTATGCTTTGTACTAGACCCGACATCTGCTTTGTCGTTGGCATGATTAGCAGATATCAGTCTAACCCAGGGCAGGAGCATTGGACTGCGGTAATGAATATATAATCAAGTACCTGAAAAGGACTAAAGATTATATATCAGTTTACCAGGCAGACAGTCTAGTACCTTTGGGGTACACAGACTCAGATTTTCAGTCAAACATAGAGCTTGCATCAGGAGAAAACCTTGCAGACCCTTTGCAAATAGCTTATCGGCTAAGACTTTTGATAATCATGTAGAGGGCATGGGAGTCAGACATATGGTAGCATAATTTTGAGTAGAAGTGGGAGATTATTAGGGTTAGCATACTGAAATTTATATTTTTAGTATTTAATTTTATTTTAAAAAAATTAATTTTTTATTTTATGAGAATCTTTATGAATAATATATGCGTATCATTTCTTTGATAGGCATGAATATTCGATATCCTGCATAGTATTTAATATGGTGTGTAGAGTACGACTTACACACAGGAGATCAGATTTTAGGTTCTTCCAGAATATAAGTTTTATGTTAACAGTTTATATGAAAATGAACATACAATCGGTACGATTGTAGCAAAGAGTTTTAATAGGCCTATCTCGGTTATAAAGAACAGATAATAACGTCATCTATTGTTCTGACTCTTTGTACTAGTACACTTTGTGTGTCACGGGACGACACTTTAGTGACACAGCAAAATTTTTCATCGTGTGGCATTCGAACTCCACCAAGCCCGAATCAGTCTATTCTGTGACAATTCGAGTGTTTTCTGTTACCCGGTCTTCAAATTTCTTTTTAGAGGCCCATGTTTTATCATGCAAGAACAAACTTCCCTCATGGAAGTCCCATATAGATGAGATGCCACCTGACGACTTGACGTTCTAAGTTGTAAACCGAATGGCACAGTAGATTTCTTGCACCAAACTCATCTTGAGTAAGGCGCTCGCCCAACTGAGGTCCCATATTCGCTAGGCAGACAAGTAACACAGACGTGTTGACATTGATGCCCAACTTAGCTGATAAGCTTCTCAACGTGTAGCAGGTCGGTATAGCTCATCTCTAAAAGTCAAGGGTGCCTCATTCCCTATATGACGCCAAGGGTCACTCTTGTGCCCACGGCGATGTCCGCATGCATACATGTGTGCTAAGCAATGCACATGATATGTCACCTGAGCAAGGCAAGGTCAATCCTTAGGCCAAAAGTGCATCTTGCTAATTCACTCGTCAAACAGGTCAACTCGTTTCATAGGCTTATGCATCCAACAATGGCATCCAAATGTGACTCTATCCGTAAGCCACACATCTCAGGCCGCAGGACTCCTACAAGCAATGTCAAACCCACAACATGCAAGTAGGTCGGCACACGAGGCCTTCGGTGGTGCCTCGATAGCCTAATCGGGTTAGGACACTCAAATAAGTGAGGTAGCCCGTGGGGCCAGCGAGTCGATGTCCACAACCACTTTCCCGAGTTCTACGCGCGATGTATAAAGTCGTTGGATCCTTCCTGTTGACAATGTCCATGCGGCACCCGTGCTCGCATGGAGACTCAAAAACACCTCCCTTTGGTGCCTAGAGCCTGCTTCAGTGCCTAGTGATGACACGGGAGAGAACTGGTAGCTGACACACAACTACCCCGCCTTATAATAGCTTTCTTAGCCATCTCCATATTGGCAAGAGAAAACATCAAAATGTTTGAGGAGTCATAATAGATGAATAAATAAATATTATTTATTTATTTATTTTTGAAAAATCCCCAATGCCAAACTGCTGCACGCCGTGCCCGGTGCATTGCCATGCGCGCGTGCCCTGCGCCGCGCGCTGACCTACTCCCATGCGCACTGCTACTGTCTTGTGTTGCACTGCTGTATGCCGTGTGGTTTTGTCAGGGCATCATGACACGTTTTGGGGTTAATGCTGCCAGTACTCCTGAACACCGTCGTGGGTCTACTTCGGGCTTGTTCTTGCAACAACCACACAACATCGCAGGATTGGCCTTATCAAAGGGCAACCCGTGACATTCTCCCCCACTTAAACCATCAATGTCCTCGTTGATGTTGCACAAAGTGCAAGTGCCACATGCTAAGCTCCACTTCCTCTGAAGTTGCTTCAACATCCACTGATTACCAACAGTTCGTCGTGATAACTTGCCACCGACATCCATATCAATCATCCAACTACGCTCTCTCGCAGTACCACTCTCTTCTCTGAGAAAACTCAACTCAAACACAGCAAAGTCCCTCTAAGTTGACACCATCAGTCTTCACCTGATTCTGCAACAATGCTCCTCTGAGCTGATCTCGATCTTGCCATTGCTTGTTAAACAGTACGTTGTCAACAACACTTCTCAATATTCCTCTGTCATTTTAGAGCTTGCTCCTCAGAGCTAAACTCAACTCAAATGCTCATCTGAGCTGTCAAGCGACACCTCGCTTAACTCTTGTGGATACTGCTCGCGCTACCATACCACAGGTGTTAACCAACAAGAAATGGGGTACTGCGCTGCTGTGCAAATGACGTCTTTGGCACACCGTGACATCCTTCCCCACTTGAATGGTTGATGTCCTCATCAACGCACTCTAAACTCTGGCCCTCTTGGCACTTCATGCAAAGCCCTCTGGCGGTTGCTCTCCTGACAAACTTAACTTGCTTGTTAGCCCTGCTTTACCTTCTCTAGTAGACGCAGAATGTAGCCCTCTGGCTGATGTCCTCTGACTTGTCTTCAAATGCCTGCTGACAAACTTAAAGTTGCAAGGTAGCCCTCTGGCTCAGCTCCAATGCCCTCTAGCAAACTTGAACTCTTCGTCAACTGACAATGTCCATGCCCTCTGGCTGAACTCAACTGGTTGCCCTCTGGCGATGGTCATGCTCTCTAGCATAACTGTGCTTAATGTCCCCTGCGCTGGCAATTAAGATATAAACTCAAAATGTCTTGTAACTCAGCCTACTAGCGGCCTTCACCCTGACAACGATCCTGAAGGTACTTTTCACTTCCCTTGAAGATTTATCACACCATCCAACATATGGAAGGCTTACCAGCTCTCAACAGGAGAACTATTCACATTCAAGGTGTACTTAACCTGGCATCGCATCAATGTCGTGATTTTGCCATCCCGCCATGTGGTTTCCCTCTGACAACTGTAACTGCTACTGTCACCCAGGTCTTCTCTAACTGCACAAGCACACGGTGCCTCTGCACACGGGAATCAAGACCACAAATTATTTCTGAAAATAATTTCCGATCTAACCCAATCTGAAGCCAACAACCAAGCTTTAAGATGCAAGTCCACTGACAAGCACAATCACACATACATGACCCAATAATGGAAGAAACCTGACTGACATGCTGAAGATTCTCAAATCAAGCACCCTTCAGAATGGAACAACTAAATTAAATATAGCACAAGCTTCATGAAACAAACTAGTGAAAATGCCATATGCCCGGCTAAGTTATTGACATGCCACCGTCTCAACAATGATAAGACAATGCTCACAAAACACACGACATCAGTATGACTGCCACTTTAAACCCATATTGCGGTAGATAACATCATATAGCCAACAAAGTTGCACAACTGTCCACCCATATCCATCAGGATGTAAACCATGAACGCTAGTAGCATCTCGAGCCACAAAGTGTCCACATATCAAAACTTGCTTACACCAAGTCATCAAAGTGGAGGGAAACAAACCATCTGGTATAGAAGAGACTACACACCACTATGCCGCTGTAATCCCACATTAAACACGGCTCATTTCTTAAAAAGGCATCATTTGATGATAACTCTGTTCGTACGGATACCCCAAAACCATCTGCTATTAAGCCCCAAGCATCAATTTTGTTCCTTAGTTGTGGAGATAATACAAACACTATATACAATCACCATATTCGAGTTCTCATGACTGCTCCTTTCAAATTGGCATCTAGCTTCATAGAAACAAACATATCACACTACTGCACATTCTGTTCAAGAATGCACCCCACAAAGGAGTGACCATGCTCTGATACCAACTGTCACGGGGCGACACTTCAGTGACGCAGCAAAAGTTTTTCCTGTGTGGCATTCGAACTCCACCAAGATTGAATCCGCCTATTCTCTGACAATTCGAGTGTTTTCTACTACCCGGTCTTCAAATTTCTTTTTAAAGGCCCATATTTTATCATGCAAGAACAAACTCCCATCACGAAAGTCCCATATAGCTCAGATGCCACCTGATGTCTGGACGCCCCAAGTTGCAAATCGAATGGCGCAGTAGCTTCCTTGCACCAAACTCATTCTGAGTAAGGCGCTCGCCCAACTGAGGTCCCATAATCGCTAAGAAGACAAGTAACACGGACGTGTTGACATTAATGCCCAACTTAGTTTACAAGCTTCTCAATGTGTAGTGGGTCGGTATAGCTCATCTCTGAAATTCAAGGGTGCCTCGTTCCCTATATGATGCCAATGGTCACTCTTGTGCCCACGGCGATGTCCTCATGCATACACGCGTGCTAAGCAATGCACATGACGTGTTACCTGAGCAAGGCAAGGTCGATCATTAGGCCAAAAGTGCATCATGCCAATTCACTCGTCAAGCAGCTCAACTCGTTTCGTAGGCTTATGCATCCAACAAAGGCATCCAAATGTGATTCTAGCCCTAACCCACACATCTTAGGCCGCAGGACCCCTACAAGCAATGTCGAACCCATAACATGCAAGTAGGTCGGCACACGAGGCCTTCGGTGGTGCCTTAATAGCCTAATCGGGTTAGGACACTCAAATAAGAGAGGTAGCCCGTGGGGCAAGTGAGTCGGTGTCCACAACCTCTTACTCGAGTTCTACGCGTGATGTCTAAAGCCCGTGGATCCTCCCGATTGACATCGTTCATGCGGCACCCGTGCTCGCATGGAGACTCAGAAACTCCTCTCTTTGGTGCCTAGAGCCTGCCCCCAATGTCGCCTTTAGGTTGTCCACTTCAGCGCCTAGTTATGACACCGGGGAGGGCTGGTAGTTAACACGCCATATCCATCTGGATGTAAACCATGCACGCTAGTAGCATCTCGAGCCACAAAGTGTCCACATATCAAAACTTGCTTACACCAAGTCATCAAAGTGGAGGGAAACAAACCATCTGGTATAGAAGAGACTACACACCACTATGCCGCTATAATCCCACCTTAAGCACGACTCGTTGCTTAAAAAGGCATCATCTGATGATAACTTTGTTCGTACAGATACCCCAAAACCATCTGCTATTAAGCCCCAAGCATCGATTTTGTTCCTTAGTTGTGGAGACAATACAATCACTATTTACAATCACCATATTCGAGGTCTCATGACTGCTCCTTTCAAATTGGCATCTAGCTTCACAAAAACAAACATATCACACTACTGCACATTCTGTCCAAGAACGCACCCCACAAAGGAGTGACCATGCTCTAATACCAACTGTCACGGGGTGACACTTTAGTGACGCAGCAAAAGTTTTTCCCGTGTGGCATTCGAACTCCACTAAGATCGAATCCGCCTATTCTTTGACAATTCAAGTGTTTTCTGTTACCCGGTCTTTAAATTTTTTTTAATGGCCCATGTTTTATCATGCAAGAACAAACTCCCCTCACGGAAGTCCCATATAGCTGAGATGCCACCTGACGATTTGACGTCCCAAGTTGCAAATCGAATGGCGTAGTAGCTTCCTTGCACCAAACTCATTCTGAGTAAGGCGCTCGCCTAACGGAGGTCCCATAATCGCTAAGCAGACAAGTAACACGGACATGTTGACATTAATGCCCAACTTAGTTGAAAAGCTTCTCAATGTGTAGCGGGTCGGTATAGCTCATCTCTGAAAGTCAAGGGAGCCTCATTCCCTATATGACGCCAACGGTCACTCTTGTGCCCACGGCGATGTCCTCATGCGTACACGCGTACTAAGCAATGCACATGACGTGTCACCTGAGCAAGACAAGGTCGATCCTTAGGCCAAAAGTGCATCATGCCAATTCACTCGTCAAGCAGCTCAACTCGTTTCATAGGCTTATGCATCCAACAAGGGCATCTAAATGTGACTCAAGCCGTAAGACCCCTACAAGCAATGTCAAACCCATAACATGCAAGTAGGTCGGTAAACAAGGCCTTCGATGGTGCCTTGATAGCCTAATCGGATTAGGACACTCAAATAAGTGAGGTAGCCTGTGGGGCCAGCGAGTCGGTGTCCACAACCTCTTCCCCGAGTTCTACACGCGATGTCTAAAGGCCTTGGATCCTCCCGGTTGACATCGTCCATGCGGCACCCGTGCTCGCATGGAAACTTAGAAACACCTCTCTTTGGTGCCTGGAGCCCGCCCCCAATGTCGCCTTAGGGTTGTCCACTTCAGTGCCTAGTGATGACACGGGGGAGGACTGGTAGCTGACACACCACTACCCCCATATAATAGCTTTCTTAGCCATCTCCATATTGGCACGAGGAAACATCAAAATATTTGAGGAGTCATAATGGATAAATAAATAAATATTATTTATTTATTTATTTTTGAAAAATCCCCAATGCCAAACTATTGCATGCCGTGCCCGGCGCCTTGCCACGCACGCACGCCCTACTCCGCCTGCTAACCTGCGCCCATGCGCGCTGCTACTATCTTGTGCTGCGCGGCTATATGCCGTATGGTCTTGTCAGGGCATCATGACACGTTTTGGGATTAATGCTGCCAGTGCTCCTGAACACCGTCGTGGGCCTACTCCAGGCTTGTCCTTGCTACGACCACACAACATCACGGGATTAGCCTTATCAAAGGGCAACCCATGACATTCTCGCCCACTTAAACCATCAAGTTCCTCGTTGATGTTGCACAAAGTGCAAGTGCCACATGTTAAGCTCCACTTCCTTTGAAGTTGCTTCAACATCACTGAGTATCAACAGTCCGTCGTGATAACCTACCACCAACATCCATATCAATCAGCCAAGTACGGTCTCTCGCAGTACCGCTCTCTTCTCTGAGAAAACTCGACTCAAACACAGCATAGTCCCTCTGAGCTAACACCATCACTCTTCACCTAATTCTGCAACAGTGCTCCTCTGAGCTGATCTCGATCTTAGCATTGCTTGTTGAATAGTCCGTTGTCAACAACACTCCTCAATATTCCTCTGTCAATTTAGAGCTTGCTCCTCAGAGCTAAACTCAACTCAAATGCTCATCTGAGCTATCAAGCGACACCTCACTTAACTCTTGTGGATACTGCTCGCACCACCATACCACATGTGTTAACCAACAAGAAATGGGGTACTACGATGCTACCCAAATGACATATTTTGCACATCGTGACACCCTTCCCCACTCGAATGGTTGATGTCCTCATCAACGCACTCGAAACTCTGGCCCTCTTGGCACTTCAAGCAAAGCCCTCCGGCTGTTGCACTCCTAACAAACTCAACTTGCTTGTTAGCCCTGCTCTGCCTTCTCTGGTAGACGTAAAATGTAGCCCTCTGGTTTATGTCCTCTAACATCCTCTAGTCAAGTCCTCTAACTTGTCTTCAAATGCCTGCTGACAAATATGAAGTTGCAAGGTAGTCCTCTGGCTTAGCACCAATGCCCTCTAGTAAACTTGAACTCTTCGTCAACTGACAATGTCCATGCCCTCTGGCGGAACTCAACTGGTTGCCCTTTGGTGATGGTCATGCTCTCTAGCATAACTGTGCTTAATGTCCCATGCGTTGGCAATTAAAATATAACCTTGAAATGTCTTGTACCTTAGCCTACTAGCAACCTTCACCCTAACAACGATCTTGAAGGTACTTTTCACTTCCCTTGAAGATTTATCACGCCATCCAACACATAGAAGGCATACCAACTCTCAACAGGTGAACTATTCACATTCAAGGTGCACTTAACTTGGCACCGCATCAATATCCTGACTTTGCCATCCCGCCATGTGGTTGCCCTCTGACAACTGTAACTGCTACTGTAACCCAGTTCTTCTCTTACTACACATGCACACGGTGCCTCTGCACATGGGAATCAAGACCACAAATTATTTCTAAAAATAATTTTCGATCTAACCCAATCTGAAGCCAACAACCAAGCTTTAAGATGCAAGTCCACTGACAAGCACAATCACACATACATGACCCAATAATGGAAGAAACCTGATTGACAAGCTGAAGATTTTCAAATCAAGCACACCTTTAGAATGGAACAACCAAATTGGATATAGCACAAGCTTCATGAAACAAACCAGTGAAAATTCCATATGCCCGGCTAAGCTGTTGACATGCCGCCGTCTCAACGATGAGAAGACAATGCTCACAAAACACACGACATTGGTATGACTGCCACTTCAAACCCATATTGCGGTAGCAAACATCATATAGCCAACAAAGTAGCACAACTGTCCACCAATATCCATCAGGATGTAAACCATGCACGCTAGTGGCATCTCGAGCCACAATATGTCCACACATCAAAACTTGCTTACACCAAGTCATCAAAGTGGAGGGAAACAAACCATCTGGTATAGAAGAGACTACACACCACTATGCCGCTGTAATCCCACATTAAACACGGCTCATTTCTTTAAAAGGCATCATTTGATGATAACTCTGTTCGTACGGATACCCAAAAGCCATCTGCTATTAAGCCCCAAGCATCGATTTTGTTCCTTAGTCGTGGAGATAATACAAACACTATATACAATCACCATATTTGAGGTCTCATAACTGCTCCTTTCAAATTGGCATCTAGCTTCACAGAAACAAACATATCACACTACTGCACATTCTATTCAAGAATGCACCCCACAAAGGAGTGACCATGCTCTGATACCAACTGTCACGGGGCAACACTTCAGTGACGCAGCAAAAGTTTTTCCTGTGTGGCATTCGAACTCCACCAAGATCGAATCCGCCTATTCTCTGACAATTTGAGTGTTTTCTACTACCCGGTCTTCAAATTTCTTTTTAAAGGCCCATGTTTTATCATGCAAGAATAAACTTCCTTCACGGAAGTCCCATATAGCTCAGATGCCACCTGACGACTGGACGTCCCAAGTTGCAAATCGAATGGCGCAGTAGCTTCCTTGTACCAAACTCATTCTGAGTAAGGCGCTCGCCCAACTGAGGTCCCATAATCGCTAAGCAGACAAGTAACACGGACGTGTTAACATTAATGCCCAACTTAGCTTACAAGCTTCTCAATGTGTAGTGGGTCGGTATAGCTCATCTCTAAAATTCAAGGGTGCCTCGTTCCCTATATGATGCCAATGGTCACTCTTGTGCCCACGGCGATGTCCTCATACGTACATGTGTGCTAAGCAATGCACATGACGTGTTACCTGAGCAAGGCAAGGTCGATCCTTAGGCCAAAAGTGCATCATGCCAATTCACTCGTTAAGTAGCTCAACTCGTTTCGTAGGCTTATGCATCCAACAAAGGCATCCAAATGTGATTCTAGCCGTAACCCACACATCTTAGGCCGCAGGACCCCTACAAGCAATGTCGAACCCATAACATGCAAGTAGATCGGCACACGAGGCCTTCGGTGGTGCCTCAATAGCCTAATCGGGTTAGGACACTCAAATAAGAGAGGTAGCCCGTGGGGCAAGTGAGTCGGTGTCCACAACCTCTTACCCGAGTTCTACGCGCGATGTCTAAAGCCCGTGGATCCTCCCGATTGACATTGTTCATGCGGCACCCATGCTCGCATGGAGACTCATAAACTCCTCTCTTTGGTACCTAGAGCCCGCCCCCAATGTCGCCTTTGGGTTGTCCACTTCAGTGCCTAGTTATAACACCGGGGAGGGCTGGTAGTTTACACGCCACTACCCCCCTTATAATAGCTTTCTTAGCCATCTCCATATTGGCAGGAGAAACCATCAAAATGTTTAAGGAGTCATAATGGATAAATAAATAAAAATTATTTATTTATTTATTTTTGAAAAATCCCCAATGCCAAAAATTTGCACGCCGTTCTTGGCACCTTGCCACCTGCGCGGGCTTTGCGCTGCACGCTGTTTTGTGCACATGTGCGCTCTACTATCTTGTGCTGCACTGCTGTATGCTGTATGGTCTTGTCATGGCATCATGACACGTTTTGGGGTTAATGCTGCCAGTACTCCTGAATACCATCGTAAGCCTACTCCGGGCGTGTCCTTTCCACGACCACACAACATCACAGGATTGGCCTTATCGAAGGGCAACCCGTGACACATCGGTATGACTGTAGCACAGAGTTTTAATAGGCCTGTCTTGGTTATGGAGAATAGATAATAGCGCCATCTATTGTTCTGACTCTTTGTGTTTGTACATTTTGTGAGTATTGAATAGGACGTTTGGGGTAATTAATTTTGTACTGACTATATTAATTAATTCACACCCCAAAATTATTATGAATAGTGTTTATCCTATTAATCCTTAAATAATTGTTGATTTGTATATATTTACTATTTATTATTTTGATTCATTAGATGGTGCGATTTTATATGGGTCTATATTCTTGGTGAGTTGGATAGCGAAATTATTTATATGGAAAATATTAATTATTGACAAAATCCACATCCCGAAAGATCGGGATTGACGATACCCCCTTAAGAAAGTTTATAAGTTTTGACTTGACCAAACCCTACAGGTGGATTTAATTATCCGACAGCCAAATAAGTTTAGCGGAAGGGTTTACGGAATATTAAGATACCAATTAAATTAAATTGCCAGTAATTAAATTTAATTGGCTGGTATTAGAAATTTTAACATAGGGAGAAATGGTAAGCATTTAATAAAAAGAGCTCATTGCAAGAGGGTCTTGAGATTATGGGTCAGAGTGCAATTACAGTTCTTTCGTGGTGTGAAGTATAATTCGGTGTTTTATGGAAATTGCAGAAATCATTGCGTCTTTCTATAATTGCCGAATCAGTTTGAGAATGATAGATTATATATCAGATATATCATATATCAGATAGATCATATTTTATATTTCAAGATTAAATATATCTGAGTTCTATCGGTACGAATTCTCGATAGACCGTAGCCCATACTACGTTCGAAGATCGTGTAACAAAACACAGTAGAAGATATGACTAGAGCTTCAACTCGGAATCAAATCATTGTTGAAGAATCGATTGTGAAAAGGTATTCTTCTAAATTAACTTTGGTTGAACAAGTTTTATCTTGATTGTTCGTCGTCAAAATTTTTTATCTGGAGCCCGTTTCGATGTTTGCCCATCCAGTTAATGTTTTACCAAAAATTATTTGTAAAAATAATGATCTTGACAGTTTTGCCTCTAACACTAAGTCAATACCTTCTACTCCCATAGAATTGTGGACCGAGCATTGTGGCGTGGGGATTTGGGAGTCAAAAATAAGATAAGTCAAAGATGTTTTAGAAAATATTTTGAACACCTTGAAAATCAAATTTTAAAAACTCTTTTTATTAAAAATGGAATCACCACTTAGTTTTTGAGAAAAATTAAGAAAAATAAAAAAATAGCTACTTATCTTTGAAAATGTTAACCAGAGAAAAGAGAGTTTGAGGGTTAAGGTACGAATCGGGAAATGTATTAGGCACCCCGTTCGCCCAACCGTAAAGTTGGCCTCTACTAATCATCATTGGTTCTTTAATAGAATTTCTCAAATGCATGCAATTAAAAAAGATAGAGGCAAAGATAGAACATCCAAAATTAAGTATAGAAAATACATAAAATATGTACATAACACTTCAAATTAAGTAAATGTCAAGAGAAAAATCATAAATCCTATGGCATGCAACTTCTAACTAAAAGGATACTTGGAACATTCCCACATGCAATATTTACAAAAATAAGCTAACTATCATGATTTAAATAAAAGAATAAAAGTATAGTAGAAATTATTAAAATTGGCTAAACATGGATTTGTTACAAAATAAGCTAAACTATTTTAAGCATAATATTAGCATGCATAAATTATCAAAAGTATGACCAAAACAAAAGCATGTGAAATTCCTACATTAAAAAAAAAATTTACTGACAAAGAAATTTAAAATAAAGGTTGTATAACGAAAGGATTTAAATGAGAAGAAAAACTTTATAAAAGAAAATTTATGTTAAAATAAAAAAAAGTTAGAACATACTACTTTGCTATTTACATTTTATGCTTTAGAAGAAACCAAAGAAAATAAAACGCAATCAAAAGAAGACAAAAACTAGTTTAGGAAGCTTTTTGTGACTTTTGGGTTTTAACAAAAATAAGAAGAAAAGTGCCATAAAGAGAAAATAAGACTATAGAAAATAGAAAATGAATTTCTATAAGAAAAATAAATATTAATATTATAAGAAAAGAAATACTAAATGGAGCTTTATTAAAACTTATAAGAAAATAAAAGACTAGAAAAGATCATTAAACTAATGCTTAAAGAAAAAAAATGATATAAAACTAAAGGAAAAGAAAAATGAGAAACAAAGTTAAGAAAGTAAAAGAACACTTAAACTAATATGATAAGTAAAAAAATAGATAAATTGTGCATTAAGAAAGAAATTACATTAAGCTAAAAGAAAAAGAAATAAGACTTTTTAAAGCTACATTACAAGAAAAAAGGGTAAATGCTAAGGAAAAAAAATACATTGCTATTAAATGAAAACTAAGAATTATAATGGAGTGAGAAATAAAATGAAATTATAGTAAAAGAAAATTAGACTAATTAAAAGAAAAGAAAAGTAAATAATACTAAAACATTAAATTAGCATAAAAAGAAAAGAAAAGCGTAGAAATGAAACGCTATAATTAAATCATTTTCAAGAAAGTGCTTATATCATAACAATAACGACATTACTTAGTCATATCGTTAAATCATGTTAGCACTAATTTGATGAATTAATTAAAGAGAAAGATAATGTGTTCAGTGTGAATGTGAAGAGATTAATAACTAAACAATTAAATAAAATAACCGAATTACATGAAGCGGATAGGGTTGACTATGTAAATAAAAGAAAAATACAAATTAATATTAAATTTAACCCGATCACTCCAAAAGAGAGAGAATGGAGTTTAGAAAGATCGATGATCTAAGCAGGATACCTAGATTGTTGGGGAATCCTCACGTTGGGAGTATGCTTCAATATTCCAATTCTCGGGTGGTGATTCCAATTCTCGGGTGGTGATCCAAGAAAGACTTCAACGTTGGTCGGAGGTTCGGCAGGACTTCGGCGTCGGGGCTCAAAATTACTCGTTATATCGGCAGAGTCTCTCTCCCTCAAAATTCGTACTGAAAACGTACACTGGGGTACGGTATTTATAGAATTCTTCCACAAATGAGGCGTTGCCACGTTTTGGGACACGTCAGGCCATTTGAAGTTAGCGGTCGCCATGATGCAAGTTGGCAGTCACCATGTTTTTGGAAGGTTCCTCAATGTTCTGCGGTGGTCGCCACAATGAGAGTGGGCAGTCGCCATGATGGAAGGTGGCGGTCACCATTTTGGGCTAGGGTTTCTACAAAGTTCTATGGCAGGTGTCATGAAGAGAGTTGGCAGTCGCCTTACTTGGGCAGCAAGTTTCGATAGTTCGTTAAAATTTCATTGGTTTGAAGGTTCCGGGTTCAAATACAGAGCTTGGATCACTTCTCGAGGATCGTACGGAGACACTAATCCATCTGCTTTCATCATCGAATTCGCCGAAGATTAGGTGGGGTCAAATTGGGGTGTCTACAGTTGCCCCTCTTTGATATAACTTGCATAGCAACGCATGAAGCAGGTTATATCAAAGACCCAGAGACAACAACCATTTGACCGAGCCGTCAATCTTATGTCACAAGCACACAAGCATGCATATGATATTGGTCGTACCTGAATTTTTATCGGGCTGCCTACGTACCCCTTTTGCTAGGGATTAGACCAAAATGTAGTTCATGGGGCAAAATAAAAGGATGTAAGATAAGAAATATGATGTATAGTGCAATGCAGATATAGTGCTAGTCAGTTTACGGTCATGAGGAGGACCGATGAGTCAGTTTAGGGTCGTGAGGAGAACCGACGAGTCAATTTAGGGTCGTGTGGAGGACCAACGAGTCAATTTAGGATTGTGTGGAGGACCAACGAGTCAGTTTAAGGTCGTGAGGAGGACCGACAAACCACTTTACCTTATCAGGAGAAAATCACGAATTAATAGGTCGAGTTAAGACTTAAAAATTCAGGATGAGGCGCCAGATAAAAATAATTAAAAGCCAAGTTACGACTTAAAATTAAATTTATCGGAAGAAAAGTTATGAATTAATAGGTTGAGTCAAGACCAAAAAAACATGAATGTCTAGCGCACCAGGTCTTAAGGTGCCTAGGCTTGAGAGATAGAATGCCTAGCACACTAGGCCTTGGAACATAGGATGCCTAGCACATTAGGGCTTGGGAAACCTAAGACGCCTTCTGGACTTAGGTCCTAGATGCCTTATAGACTAGGATTTAAAGAAAACCTAAGAAATATTTTGGACTTCGGACCTAGACGCCTTATGGACTGGGATTTGGAAAAAACCTAAGACAGCTTCTGGACTTAAGACATAGACGCCTTATGGACTAGGATTTGGAGAAAACCTAAGACAGCTTCTGGACTTAAGACCTAGACGCCTTATGGACTAGGGTTTAGAGAAAACCTAAGACAACTTTTGGACTTAGGACCTAGACGCCTTATGGACTAGGGTTTGAAGAAAACCTAAGACACCTTCTGGACATAGAATCTAGATGCCTTATGGACTAGGATTTGGAGAACACCTAAGACACTTTCTGGACTTAGGACCTAGACGCCATATGGACTAGGGTTTGAAGAAAACCTAAGACAGCTTTTGGACTTAGGACCTAGACGCCTTATGGACTAGGGTATGGAGGAAACCTAAGACACTTTCTGGACTTAGGACCTAGATGCCTTTTGGACTAGGATTTGGAGAAAACCTAAGACACTTTCTGGACTTAGAACCTAGACGTCTTATGGACTAGGGTTTGAAGAAAACCCAAGACACCTTCTGGACTTAGGATCTAGACGCCTTATGGACTAGGGTTTGAAGAAAACTTAAGACTCCTAACGGACTTAGGACCTAAACACCTTATGGACAAGGGTTTGAAAAAATCCTAAGACACCTTCTGGACTTAGGACCTAGACTCCTTATGGACTAGGGTTTGCAGAAAATCTAAGACACCTAATGGACTAGGATTTGGAGAAAACCTAAGACTCCTTACGGACTTAGGACCTAGACGTCTTATAGACTAGGGCTTGAAGAAATCGTAAGACACCTTCTGGACTTAGGACATAGACACCTTATGGACTAGGGTTTGAAGAAAACCTAAGACTCCTTACGGACTTAGGACCTAGACACCTTATGGACTAGGGTTTGAAGAAATCCTAAGACACCTTCTGGACTTAGAACCTAGACGTCTTATCGACTAGGGTTTGAAGAAAATCTTAGACACCTTATGGACTTAGGACCTAGACACCTTTATGGACTAGGGTTTAGAGAAAACCTAAGACACCTTCTAGACTTAGGACCTAGACTCCTTATGGACTAGGGTTTGTAGAAAATCCAAGGCACCTTACGGACTTAGGACCTAGACGCCTTATGGACTAAGGTTTAGAGATAACCTAAGGATCATTACTCACACACGAACCTAGGGTTGCATTTTCCTGGCATACCCGAGCTTAGGGTTTTTAGTCTTCTACTAGGATATGCAAAAATTGAAGGATCGTCACACACACACAAACCTAGGGTTGCATGGTGCACCAAGGCTAAGAGTTCCTAGTATTCTACTAGGACGTGCAGGATTTACCTGGCGTACCAGGGCTTAGGGTGCCCAGTCTTCTAGGGCTTGAAAGATTTACCTGGCACACCAGATCTTGGATCAACGAACTGTTGCTAGGGCTACAACACAACTTTTACGACCCACGGGCTCTTCTTTTCTACTTTGGACTTGAAAAGTTATGCCCCACTCCAGAAGAGTTCACCGCCATTCTTATTGTCGTCCCATGGGAGTTCATGCCAATACCTTCCATATTCATCCTACATCCTTGTGGTCTGACTTGCCAAGAGGTTTCTTCCTTCATCCATGGCAATTCACTGGGCACAGATTTTGTTCTACCAATGCCGTTGCTGACTTCAATTTTTAGTTGCAGTGCTGTTATTTTTTGTGCATTCGTCTGCTTTCTTGGTGGACATTGCTGAGCAAATAAGGGTAGGAAAGGACTTCATGCCCCTTGTTTTAGCTGAGACCTTGATTGGTCTAGTGCTATCCACCCGGGTGTAATCACGTCTTTTGCCGGTTGTCTTCTTCTTCTCCAATGTCAAACTCAAATTTCTCATTTTTTTCGCTCTTCTCTCCTTTTGCTGATTTTTTTTCTCGATTTTTACCACTCTTCTCTCCTTTTCCTGATTTCTCTTAGATTTTACCGCTCTTCTCTCCTTTTGCTGATTTCTCTCGAATTTTACCGCCTTTCTCTCATTTTTTCACTATCTCCACATATCACTCCTTTTTTTGATTTCTCTCGATTCTTACATCTTTTCTCTCTTATCAGATTTAGCTGATGGAGAAGATAAATCTTTTGCAAAAGATAGGGTTCGAAAGGGTACAGTGATGTTACCTTTGTCTATCGTCCTTTTTACCCTATATGCACTACTGAGGTAGCTTGGAGACAGTATCTTTCTTCACTGACTGGAAGAGACATCACTTGGTAGTGCTCCTAGTGATAGATCCCTTTTATGACTTTGACCATTATGGACCATCCAGATGTTTTGCTGATTGGTGTATGGCTGTCCACCTTCAAGTATCCACACTAGATCATGAGGTAGTTTGGTCGAGGTCTGATCATATTTTATGGCGTACGAGATCGGATGTATTCATCTTCCCTTCGGGCCCCATTTCTGGTGCAGTATTAGGAGGCTTGACCATCTTGTTCACTAATGGAGACGCAGGAGCTATCCCACACTACGCTTCCTGAGGAGTACAAGGCGTGGTTGGTATAGGAAAGAGAGCAAAAATAGAGAAGATGGAGAAGAACAACAAGCGAAGAGGATGAAGATTTGAGGAACTTGCTTTGCTTTTAGAATTTTGTAGCTTTCTTATTTGTTTAGAGTTTTGGACTTGCATGCCCACCCTTTATTTTCAAAACCTTGTGATTGCAGCTGAAATAATGAAAACTCCATGTTTATCTGAAAAAGGTTCTCAATTATTTAAAGTTTTTTGATTCTTACAATTAAACAATTTTATTATCAAAACTCAAAGATAAATTTGCATTGATCATTACTCCGATTCAAAGATGGCTAAAATAAAGAAGGTGGCCGGACTTCTTAAAAGAAGCTGCCTACGTATCCCAAAAAGTGGAATCAGGCTGTAACGTAGTTTGAGCTCGGTTTACTCTCGGGTATTAACACTCATTTTGTGATGCTCTAACTTTTGCCAAGGTCGCCCTTTCGGGTTTTTAACCCAGCGAGCTTTTATCTTATTTTATTTTTCCCTCAAGGGTAGTATTTTTTTGAGTTGGTTCAAGTTGATTGGAGTGGAGAACGTGTTACTATCCAGATCTATGATGATTATAGCACCATCGATCATAATAGTCTTGATCAGATACGGCCCAGCTCAATTTGGCTTGAACTTTTCTCTTGGATAAAAAATAGGAGCCTTGATTTTCTTAAAAACCAAATCACCTTCTCTCAGGTCTTAGGTATGCTTTGGCTATCCTCTTTTGATACCCTTGTACGTAGATCAGAATTTGTAGTCTTCTTTCAATGAATAAGAGAAGCACTTTCATTAAATTCTTTTTCCATTCTTCTATGGGTTGAGCCATGTCTCGTATTTCTTGATCCTTTCAAAGAATCTCTGCAGCACTATGATATGGCTGTCTCGATCTTGGGACTGCACAATCATTTCGTCTACATACACTTTGACTTTCTTGTGTATCATGTCATGCAATAAGATAGTTGTAGCTTTTTTATAAGTTGCCCCAGCATTCTTCAAATCGAATAGCGTCACACGGTAACATAGTTGCCCCCACAATGTAATAAATGTCATCTTTTCTCTATCTTCTGGGTCCATTAAGATCTGATTGTACCTAAAGAATCCATCCATAAATGATAAAAGAGCGTGCCCCGCTGTGCTATCTACCAAGACGTTAATGCACGATAAAAATCGTCCTTTAGACTAGCCTTGTTGAGATTCTAAAAATTCACACAGACTCTAATGCATCCATCCTTCTTCAAGACCAGCACAGTGTTGGCCACCTGCTTCAGATACTTGGCTACCATAAGAAATTCAGCGTTGATATGCTTGGCGACTTATTCTTTGATCTTTAGAGCCCATTCTGGCCGTATCCTTCTCAATTTCTATTTGACCGGTTTGGCATCGAAATACAAAGGGATATGGTATTGGATAATATCGGGAACAATTCCGGGCATATCCTCCTATAGTCATGCAAAAAATGTCTTTAAATTTTTTTAAATAAAGTCATTACTTGTTCACGTTCAACTGAAAATAAAAAAGAACAAATTTGGACAATTTGTGATTAATTTTATTACCCATATTTATTGATAAAGTTTTTTTAATTATTGGTTGGGTATGCATTTCTTATTCTCTTTTTTTATTAAAGCTTTTAATTATTTGGGGACATCTCATTCGAATTGAAAATTATTAGAAAGCGTACAAAATAAATAAAGCAACGCAGAATAATCAAAACCTTCGTTTATTTCTTTGATATCAAAGAGAGCAGAGATTTCAAAATCGAAAGCAAAAGAAGATGGTGCACAGACAGATGTGCCCTTGAACTCGACATCCAACTGATCAGAACAAAGCAGAAACTTACAAAACTCTAACTTGACTCAAGACTTGAATCATGCAAAACACAAGAATTTAAAAACCAGCTGTAACATTCGGTGCAAATGGAGGTGGAATGACGTTATTGTCAATGAGATCTTGAATGTCATGGCGGAGTTTCAGACAGTTGTCGGTTGGGTGTCCATGGCTCTGATGGTATGAGCAATATAGGGTGGG